>JAOEHY010008759.1:0-17114 GCA_025447955.1 Psilopsiagon aurifrons
CTTCCCCTCCTCCCTGGCAGAGCATGAGGCTCAGAAAGTCCTTGGCCAGACCAAATATCACTAAGCCATAACTAAAAACATTGGTGTTATCAGCGCTGTTCCCAGGCCGAAAGTCAAAAACACAGCGCTGCACCAACTACCAAGAAGGGGAAAAATGACTGCTACTGCTGAACCCAGGACAGTACCACAATGTAAAGCATATTCAAAGGTATGGAACAGCTTCTGTATAGGGCTGGAAAATAGAGTATGCTATCACATAAGTCTGTAAAACCACAAGTGGTACTGGAGGATATGTGTATGTACAGCTAGCTCTTCTAGTACCAAATCCACAGGTCATCGAATGAAACTAGCAGTAGGAAATTTCAAAACAAATGAAACAAAGAGGTGATATTAAGGTCCTTTCCAACCCTAACTATTCTATGACTCTATACACATTGTGGTTTTAAACTGCCAAAACCCTTGCTCCACAGCCTTCTCTTTAGCTGGGTTCAGGAAGCAGCTGCCTGACTTCACAGAAGAGCCACAAATTGCTGGCTGGTATTAAGGGAAGTATCAAAATCACTTGTTCTGTTCTTAATCTCTTTTGCAAGCCCCTGTTTTTGGCCACCATCAGAGAGTGTGGCAGATGGAATTCTGGCTGGCTTGGAACAACCATCACCATGGTTTTGTACTCTGACTGTTTTTTCCTAACATGTTCAGAGGTACAGGTTTTTTTCCAGACTCTTTTCAAATAAATAGGATTGCATTTGTATAAACGCTGAAGACTGATGTTGACAATTGATTTCAGAGCATCCTGAAAAAGATGAAAATATTGACTAACTCCTTGGAGCCAAGCAATTGTGCACACTTACCTTACATGTACACACAGATATGCATACACATGTATAAACGAACATACTGTAAGCTGTGTATCTTTATTACTAAGCAGGTCAGCTAATAAAAAAAACCCAAGTACTTACATAGACTTTCCATCAATATGTTTCAAAACACTTTACCAGTTTAAGTACCCCATGAACCCTTTTACAAATAACAAAGCAGGTATGTTTAGCTAAAGGGACCATGTTTTTATTAGAGGTAGGGCTTGGAGCCAGAGCATCTGCCAGTGTGGCAGTCTGATGGTTGGGCAATTTTTGTCAATTGAATGTGTATGGAGTGAATTTGAAATGTACAAATTCAGACCCTGGCAAGAGTTTGAAGTCATGCAACTGTCACCACTTCCAGGAAAACCTGAGCTGCTTACAATCGACTGCCAGACCCTTTGAAGCAGCTGCTGCCAGACAACCAGTTATCTTAGCCACCTTTCCATGCAAACCCTGGATCAGAGACTTTTAAAACAACAGTATTATTCCTGAATCTCAGCAACTTCAAGGTAAGAAACATGGAAAAAAAAATGTCTATCGCATTAGAAATAAAACAGATCCAGATAATAAGTACAGTAAAAGAAGCTAACACCTTGTTTTAGATTTAGCTCTGATTTAATGCCTCTTCCATGTGCTGTAATGGTGTCTGTCTGGGGGCAGAGAGTTTGCTTGCTTGTTTACTTAGGACAACTTTCAGTTCAAAACTTGTTTTCTAAAGATGTTTTTGCTACTTCTCATGCAGTGTAGATGGAAGAAAAACTCACTGAGAAAAATTAAAGGAGTTCAGGCAGTGGGAGTAACAGCCAGCAGCTGTTAGGTATCACAGCTCAGTATTTTTAGTGTATCATCAGAAGACCTCCACACTCAAGTAAGTAAGTGGAAGGAGAAATTTCAGAAATACTGAATACTTCACATCTTACCACAATATCATGATGACATAAAGACCTGTGACAAATAACTTTGTGCTCCTCTAATGTCGAGTAACTAGGATTAATAGCCTTTAAAACCTTTCAGCTCTCTTACATTTGATAGAGGTGTCCTACGGGGTTGGTATTAGGTTAAACCATAGAGTGACACTGACTCATTTGAGGTCCCTTAATGCCTGTCTCGAAACTGCTAGGTCTGGAGCACCTACTGCTAATGCTTAATGTGCTTTACATTAGCACATCATGTCAGGAGAACCTGACACTAGCAGATAAATGGATGTTTTACAGTGCAATGTTCCCTTCTGCTTCTTAACTAATCAGCAATTGCAGGAAATGTAATAAAGAGGATTTGACAAGGTTTAACCACAATTTTATTTTGAAACAAATAAGTATAACTTGAAACCTCAGTGGCATCTTTTTTTACAGTGACTTCTAAGCCTCCCAGCCAGTGGAAAACAAAACAAGGCAATTTAGGGCAAATAAAATGTAATGATGATGGAACAGCTGGCATGTGAATAATACAGAGCACTTTGCAACTTCACAAACATTGCTGACACTCTCTTGTTGAAGTGGGAGTCATTCCGGGTTTAGAAAAAGGAAACTGAGGCACAGTGAAACTGGAATCATGTTTTGAAAGGAGTCTTTCGGTGCTAAAGTGCATACAATTATCATGCGTAATTGTGGGAGTAAATTGTTTACTAAAGGTTAAATTGTCATTTGAACACTTTCCATGTTCTCAACTGAGTAACAGATAGGTTTGGTTTTTTTCTTTTCTTTCCTCTATTAGCTATGTTCATTGCTTACTACAGTATGAGGGGACTGATGTCCTAAAATTGTATAAAGGGAAAGGACACATAATGGTTCAAGTCTCACCTCCAGGGCTCTCTAGTATCACTTCCAAGCTGGGCAGCCTGGGCACTTGCTGGCAGTAGCAAACTATGATTTGTTCAGAAGGCCATTTATGGGTCAGGTAGTGCTTTTAGGCTGTGTCCATTTTGGGAAGTTGCAGTGTTAAAATCTAGCACTAAGACACACAAGAGGTAACAGAGAGTTCTGTCTTGGTGCAAATTTCCTGGGTGTCATTTCTCTTCTTTATCTTGTACAATGATTTCTGAACCTTTGCCCTAGTCTAGCAAAGGAAAACAATAGCCTCAATAGAATGCTTAGCTTTAATGACAAGTGATTTTACTACCGGGGCACCATAGTTTTATTTACATTCAAAGACATGCCAACACCATAAAAAAAATATGACAAATAAGGTTACTGAGGTGGTATTACATAAAAGTCAGGAAATTACGCTCTCGTGGAGCTTTAATGTGATTCATTTCTGTGTTTTAATTAGGATACAGTATTTACAAATGTTGTATTCAATCCCTTTGCTAGTATTTTGTAGCAAAAGTTCTTGAGTGTAGTCACATGGGCAACCTGAGACTATTTTCCAGCTTTCAAGCATCTAACATTGCATTAAAATATTATGCAATATTTACCGAATGTATTTGAAGAATATCAACTAATCAATGAATATGCTTTTCTGGTGTTCTTTAAAGACAAATGCAAACAGCAAACTTAATAATGCGCAACTAAAATAAGCAAAATAAGTATACAGCATGGTTTTACTTCTGGGCTTGCAACACAGCAGGACAGGCCATTTTCGTGTTGACCTACTGGATGGCAACTACAGAAATAAGTTATCCCAAAAGGGTGATGGAGAGGGTGGCTCTCATGTGCTGAATGAAAGAAGTAGTCATGGGGAAGAAGTCAGTCTAGCTCTTTCTCTTCTTGTACGCCACAAACTTAGAGAGCTTGACTATTATGGGAGCACTGTGCTTTACCTTTCATCAGCAACAGAGATACTCTTCTAAGTTCATGTGCTTGGACTAAAGGGTACCTACAAGGAACAAAACCTGAAAGGAATTTTGTGCAGCAGATAAAAGATATTTCTATTGCCCTAAAGCATTCCTCCTGCCAAATATCAAAAGTTGGTTGCAAAGAAGGGAAACTTTTCGAGGAATTTTTCAATAACCTTATAAAAAAGAAAAGATTGGACAAGCTAATTGTAATGAAAACTACCAGTTTTCCCGACAGGATAGGGCTTTTAAGAATATTCCTTCTTACAGAATCTCAACTCTTCTTCAATGAAGGAAAGAAACATACCCAAATGAGTGGGAGAGATTTTATTTGGTAGTGATAAGTATTTGTACTAGTGATGCTTCATATGTTTTCTCAACAGTTATGAATGATTTCCGAAAGTTCAGAAGCTGATGGAGTATGAAAATACCTAAATGAGAAAATGAGCTTTTTGGAGATTGCTTCTGTCACAGAAAGGAACACATGAATCATGAGATTTTAAGAATAAACTGCCAATGAGAAGGTATAAAAGGGAGAGGAGATTTTAGTTTGGTGGACTATAGAGTCATTTACTAACAGAGGATTTTATGTAGTTTGCACTGGCTCCAGCTCATTAAAGGGGAAATCAGTTTTACATCAGACAAGCTAACTAGACTAGTAATAAGGATATTAAATTTACAACAAAAGTTGAGATTAAAAAGGACCATCAAATAAACACTCATTTAGCACAGTCAACTTGTCAAGATCAAAATTAGTCAAGGCACTGAATAACACAAAGAAAATAAATTCTTTAATTGCCCATTCATGAATGGCAGGAGCTTGCATGGTAAACAGGAAGAGTAGCAGCTACTCATGCTATGAGAACGAATTTGACCTACTCAATATTAGTGAAAGTCAGAGGAAGATTTTTGTGATAGGAATGTTAAACTCACTTGTAATAAGCAATTTAGGAAAAAGCACAGTGGCGAGAGAAGAGGAGAAGAGGCAGTATGTGGCAGTAACTGATTTCTACCCAATGACAACTATGTAGTAAATGTTTTCGATGTTTACAAATCGATCTCTCAACACAGAGTATGACAAAAGCAGTTAGATGCAGCAGCTGCGTAACTTCAAACTACCCTACAGAGCAGAATGACTAGTCCCTTAAACCCCTATTTAAGATGTCTATAGAAAGAAAGAAGAGAAAATAATTTCTGTACTGTAAGAGCTTTAAAGAAAGCTTTTTCGCTAGTGAATATCAGTCTGAAAGATGTAGCTCTACAGGTTTGACAATTCCAGTAATAAAATATCTTTGAAATTCTGAACAATGACTGATAAAAATTTCCTAAATCAAAAAGTTTTGTGTCTCTCCTTAGAGAATTTTGTACTAGATATCATCTTGACAGCTGAATCAAAGTTTATTCCAAGACTAAAAGTTAGTGGTTCCTTAAATCACAGAATCACAGAATAATTCAAGTTGGAAGGGAGATCATATATTACTCTGAAGATCATCTAGTCCAACCCCCTTCCAAGGTAGGGCCACCCTAAGCAGTTTACACGCATCCAGGCAGGTTTAGAGAGGGACTCCACAACCTCCCTGGGCAGTCTGTTCCAGTGCTTTGCCACCCTTAATGTAAAGAAGTTCTTCCTCATGTTGAGGAGAAACTTCCTGTGGTTTAGTTTATGACCATTATTCTTTGTCCTGTCTCTGGCCACCACTTGCAAAAGTCTGGCATCTTCCTTTTAGCACCTGCCTTTGAGATATTTATATGCATTAATGAGATCCCCTCTCAGTTTCCTCTTCTCTAGACTAAACAGGCGCAAATCCCACAGTCTCTCCTCATAAGAGAGATGCTCCAGTCCTCTTATCATCCTTGTGGCTGTCCACTGGACCCTGTCCAGTAACTCCTTGTCTTTCTTGTACTGAGGAGCCCAGAACTGGACACAGTGCTCCAGATGTGGCCTCACCAGGGTAGAGTAGAGGGGGAAGATCACCTCCCTCAATCTGCTGGCCACACTCCTCCCAATGCAACCCAGGATACTCTTGACCCCTCTGGCTACAAGGGAGCACTGCTGGCTCACAGTTAGCACAGTATCTACCAATACTCCTAGGTCCTTCTCAGGTGAACTGCTCTCCAGTAGGGTAGCCCCCAGCCTGTATTGGTACTTGGGGTTCTTCCTCCCCTTTTGCCTGGGGAAGTGGAAGTTGCCTCTCATTTCCTCCTACTCTTGCTCTTATTGAATTTCATTAGATTTCTCTCTGCCCAGTTCTCCAGCCTATAATGAAATTGAGAACTTGACTACATTCATTACATGTAACTATAATGTAACACAACCCATCATTATTACACCTGCTACTTTAAAATGACCACTTTCAAATAGATAAATACAATAATAATAATAATCAATAATAGTAAGAATTTTAAAGGGGGATAATTTGTAAACAATAATAAAGATATTTAAAAGCATTTTCGGAGATGATTTATGAACTGCAATCAAGACAAAGTCTGTTCTACACTAGTCTAGCCTAAAAGAGAAATAAAGATAACGTGAAATTTCAGATATAAACAAGTGGGGTAGGGAGGAAAGGGAGAAATTGAATAGATGAGGTCACTTGAATTTTGGATACAAATGGAAATAACAGCAAATTAACATTGAAGGCAGAAAGAACTTTAGTACACTGAAAACAACATGAAATACATCTGAAGCAAAAACAACCTTACAGTTGTATTTGTCCATTGTTAAATGGAAAGGATGCAGTTGTCAAAATAATGCAGAAGAGAGTGAAAAATTGAATAAATATTTTAGGTATCGGACTGTGAAAAAGCCAGATGTAGTAATATATGAACTATACACTTAAAACAACAAAGGCAGTATATGCCATATAGCAGCTGTTAAGGCTATGTGTCTTTTATTAAAAAAATACACCTAGGAATGTTATAAAAAAGACTAATAAGGATTAATCTAATTAATAACATTTAATGCTATTTCTAAAAAATCTTGGATCATTGAGATAGATTCTGAGCACTTGATGGAACTAAGAGTTACATCAGTGCTTTGCTTTCAAATGGTGGACAATGTCTACCTGGTTTTCTCTAAGGCTTTTTTATGTGGTTTCCCACAGCATCCCCCTGGAGAAACTGACTCATTACAGTCTAGACAAGTCATCTGTGCCATGGGTGGGGATCTGGTTGACTGACTGCATCCAGAGGGTGGTGTTAAATAGCTCCTTTTCAAACTCGTGACCTGTCACAAGTGAGGACCCCCAGGGATCGATATTGGATCAAAACCTGTTTAATATCTGATCTGGAAGATGGGATCAACCGTACTCTGACCAGAGTTGCTGATGATACCAAACTGAATGGGAAAGTGGACACTTTGGAAGGAAGAGCCACCCTGCAGGAAGACCTGGATAGGTCTGGAAGAATAGGCTAATAAGAACCTTATGAATTCCAGTGAGGATAAGTGTAAGGTCTTGCACAACAGTAAACACAATCCAAGATTGTAGCACAGGATGAGAACTACTTGGCTGAGCAGAAGCTCTGTGCAATGGCCCCGGGAGGTCATGGTGGATAACCCTAATTATTCTATGATTCTATGATTCTATAACAAGCTCAGCATGAGTGAACAGTGTGCTGCTGTGGCAAAGAAAGGCAACAGGATACTGGGTTACATCAGCAAGCAGAGATAAAGATGTCATTATCACACTCTACTCAGTGCTTGCCTGGCCTCACCTGGAATACTGTGTTCAGTTTTGGTCCCACTATGGGAAAAAGATGCAGACAAGCTGGAGAAGGTCCAGAGAAGGGCCACAATGAAGATCAAAGGACTAGAAAGCCTGCCATATGAGGAAAGGCTGAGAGAACTAGGTTTGTTCGACCTGGAGAAAAGAAAGCTTAAGGGAGATCTTGTCACCATGTTCTAGTATTTAATGAGTAGCTACAAAGAAGATGGAGACTCCCTTTTTTCAACAAGTCACATGGAAAAGATGAGGAGTTATGGGTACAAGTTACTTTTAGGGAGATTCTGATTGGACATAAGAGGTAAGTTTTTCACAATGAGAACAATCAGCCAGTGGAATAATATTCCCAGGGAAGTGGTGGATTCTCCAACACTGGATACTCTTTTAAGATTCAGCTTGACAGCATGCTGAAACATTTTGTCTAGACTATGCTTTGGCCATGAAACATCGGACCAGATGATCCTTGAGGTCCCTTCCAACATGACATTCCATGACTTTATGACTCTATGATAAATGGGGTAGTCTAGGTAAATATAAGCCTGTCTGTTTGACATCAATCTTGGGAAAAATGATGGAACATCAGATAGATTAACTGATTAATAAAGAATAGAGAGTACCATCTTTAATGTCATCTAACATGGTTTATGGACAAAAGAATTTGTTGAGTTAACGGGATATCCATTTTATATAACTGAGGTATGAGTTTAGTCATAAATTGCTAGATTTCAGCAGGGAATCTGATTTTTTTCCTACATCAACACTGGGATTAAGAAATTACACAACACAAAATCAGGATAGCAGCCATTAAATGAATTAAAAAATTAGCTAATAGACAAGTATTAAATGTAATTTTAAACTGGGAACCATCAAGAGTATGTGTATTTAACACAATGTTTTTCCATTGTTAATTTCCAGATTCTGTGCTAGCCAATATGTTTTGACAACAATCATGAAAGAAAAAAAAATCAAAACTGATCAATTTTGTATGTGAAAAATGCTGAGGAATTAACAAATAATAAATGGAAAAGTCAGTCAAGCAAATCTATTCCGAACTGTTTGGTAAACTTGACAAGGATATTTTTATCTGGCAATGGAGTAGGAAAAGTCTACTGAAGGCATATGAGACTATTCCTGGAAGAAGTTGGATAAGCATAGGGCTGGGTTTGTAGTCAGCTGATTGTGGAATATCTGTAAAGCAATGGCTAAAAGTGCATGTACTTCTTGTGTGAAAAGGAGGTTGCTAGATGTGAACTGTGTTTAACTTATAAAAATGCTGAAATTCCAGTTCGCTAAAGAGCTAAATCCTTGTTCTTCTGCTGTTGCACATGTAGCCCTGACCTCCCAGTATAATTCTTGGGAGAAGGATGGTGAGTGGGAAGAGAGAAAAATGATGCATTTGCAACAAAATGGTCAATTTCTTTCAGTTCTTGGACCACCATCATCTAAAATGGGCACAAGCTAGAGCACACACTGGCTTCCCTCTAATTTTTTTTTGCATATAAATTCTCTCCCTATAGAAACTCAACAAAAATCGGGGTGGATGAGAGAGGAAGGATGCAGGGAGAAAGAGAGAGACAGGGGAAGATGAGGCTGATGTGTCAGTGTGAAGCAACTCAACCTTTCCAGCACAGCCAATGATACAGTCATTAAGACCTTCATCTGTAGTGAAATGAATGTGTCCCGAATTTATTTCAAGTTTGCCTAATTAGATTATCTATTTATTCACTGCATATTTTATTACAATTATTTAAATCTTGATTTTCCATACCTACTATACTACTTTGTTGCTATTTATGTTTGTATTTTGATTACTCAAGAGTTGCCTGAGAAAAAACTGACCCAGAGGAAGGAAATACATAATATTACACTGTCATGTTGATTAACAAAAGATAACTATATCAGATGGGGTTTTGCAACTCTCTAGCAAGCATAAAATCTGAGAATCAGCATGTCAGAATGATCCTTCTATCATCAAGCTAACTTGATTCTTCAGTGTGGGTGTATTTTCATTTCTTTAATGCTCCCAAAAGACGTATTTCCATAACAAAATTATGTCACCATGAAGGCAGACATGCAGGTAGTTTGTGAATCATTAATGGAACAGTCCTCAAAACCACCTTGGTGTGTAACACTATGAGTTGTTTCATTATTCTCATTAACCACCAGTTAGTGAAGCACTAGATCATGTCGAGTTACAGAGAACTCAGTCAACTATTTTCAAGGGTATGCCTTTTACAGAAAAAAAATAATAAAAAAAAATCTGTGCATTGCCCCTCTTCATATTTCTCATCTGCTTTCTCTTCTCTCCTTTATGTGTCTTCTGATCTTGGGCATAGATCAAAGAAAAGAATACCTAGACGATGTTTTGTTTTGTGATGGATAAGAATTAGATCTCAGTTGGCTTGCAAGGCTACCAGCCTGCAAACACATACGACTGAGAAAGACACATTAGGTCTGTATGTCCACTTTTCTACTAATGAAAACAAGACATTACATCATGTGCTTATAATACTATAAAATTTCACATACTTCTGTTTTCTTTGTCTTTTCCCTATAATTGCTATTGAAAATCTGTTCATAAATACCATGTGTTAATTTAATGCATTCATGGTTAGTGTATATCCATCTGTTCTGCTGTTGACACCATCTCCTGAGTTAAATAATGCTTGTAAGCTGGAGTTTTACCCTGTGATATATTTACAGACAGCAACATGTCCTTCCTTCTCTTTCAGTTCAGTACAGCCAGCAGTCTAAATAAACCTCGGTCTACTAAGTTACTCCCATAAAACAAAACCTCCACTTCTCTTAAGGTATTTCTAAGATTTCTATGCCCCTATCTCATTCTAAATGCACCTTTCTGGGGGGCAGGTGACCAGGACTGAACATTTATTTTCAAAGGCAGCCCATAAGTGCACAGAATCGTGGCATTAGGTCTTTCTGGTCTGTTTCGTTTACATATCCCAGAACTGACTTAACTTGTTCAACAAATGCATCAGACCAGCAGCTCATATTTATACTGATCAGCTAGTACACAATTTTTTTCTCAACTGCTCCTACTTCTAACTTATGACACACACTCCTGATTATTATTTTTCCCTAAAATAAGGAGCTCACACTTTGTTGCATTAGATTTAATTTCATTTTTACTGTTCCTGGTTTTAAGGCATTGCAATTTTTCATTGCAAAAAATCCCAGTCCTTGCCTGCACTGAAAATGCCTCCCAACTTTGAGTTATCATTAAATTTTGTTAGCAAACTGTAACTTCATGTGACACCCACTCTTCCACAATAATTAAAGTGTTCTACTTTCTTTACAGCTAGTGTTGTTCTGTATTGAACTACAGCACACATGCCTTTCTGTAAGAAAAAAGTACAGCAGTGAAAAAATACCCAGGTTCTTAATGACTCATGTCTAGGTGAAATTCAAAGTTTCAGTGAATGAGCACAACTTAACCTTGCACTAGCATATTGCTGCAAGTGTAAGACACACAATATTGTCTTGTTTCATTTCAGTTTCAGAATAAAAAACCTAAGTTTACAGTGCTATAAAAGCTAAAACTTTGAATATTTTCATCCTACCCATGCATTGAAGCAAAAAATAGCCTTTTCAATACCTTTTCTCACTAAAGAATACTGACTGCTCCAGGGAATTAACCCACCTCATGCATTAAATACTGTACTTGCAAATTCTGTGTCATACAGTTAAGGGAAAGGTGAGGGGAGAAAGGGAAGACACATTGTCATATGTAAGTTGCCTCTTTCTTTTATTGCTATGAGTTCAAATACCTCCCTCTTGAGGGTTCATGCTCATTATGAAATTTGTTGTGAGTTTCCAAATGCATGTGACATTTAGTTTAAGTTTGTTCTTTCTGCTGATAAAGAAAGCACTTACCCTTGAAGTTAAGGATGAATAGGGTTTGAAGTCCTTGTGCTGTAGAACAAAACCTAAATAAAGCAATAGTTATGGTGCAGCTTGACAGTATGATACTGGGATCTAATTCTTATTCATCATAAGACGAAACATCTTATCCTTGTCTTTGACTCTACCTTTTGGACTTCCTTATAAAAGATGAAACATATCCTCCTCTTTATACCCAGCTATACAATAGGTGTCCTAGTTTAAAAGAAAACAGACAATGAACCAAGAGAACTGGGAAGCTGACAGCAGGAAAGTCCATCACCCTGAAGGCAAAACACACTGCTTTTTTATTAAAGTGTGTCATGGACATGCTAAAAGGCATTTACAGCCCTTGGTCACAGTGTTTTAAAAACACCTGCTGTGTCAAAATGCTTCTGAAGAGAGATGGACTACACTAACGTGGAAAATTGATCTACTATTTCTCTTCTTTTGTCTGTTCTTGTCAATGACATATTTCTTTTATGCTTATGATACTAGGGTACATTTAGCATCATGATCTTTGTGGGCATATGTTGTAACTGACAGTTACTGGTGTGGGTCTTCATATGCATAGATTTAAATATCTGAGTCATATAGTACAATTTTTGGCTGCTCATATAGTCATATAGTACAATTTTTGCCACTCTTCTAGATTGTCTTAGCATAAAAAAGTAAAAATATTTGTTGTTGTTGTTGTTGGTTTTGTTCTCATGTGGTTTTTTTTGGTTTAGAAAATTTAATTTTCTGGGAAGGAAGCTATCACACTTGCTATATATTACAGGAATAATTCAAACCAGCAGCATTGCCTACAAATGATATTGTGTAGGAATCCTTTGATATTTGAGTACTTTTTTTACCCTAAAAGTACTGAGGACTATTTTTTGAAGAGTTAACAACATATTTTAATGTTCGGTTTTATCTTTCTTTTTCAACTTATGTGTTCTAACTTTTGTATACCTTTTAATCGTTGCTAGTGTATCCACAGCATTGAACAGCTGTTTCATATTTAAGCAAACTGACAATATATTGGATCAAAGGAAGTGCAAATACGTTTCACTGTTAAAAATTCTTTCTTTTTGATGCTGATGGCAGGGTTTCTTGGCTGACTGATGAACTATGAAGAGGACACTGCATGGCTGATAAACAGCTGCCAAGTTATCCATATGTGTTCTGCAGTTACACCACAAAAAACTTTTCCACAAAGATGCTCAACAACTGATGTGTGAAGAGGAGGGCATCGGCCATATTTGATATAATGCTTTTGTGAATACTGGCTTATTGCCAATGAAGAGGATCACCGTGGGGAACTAAGAATAAACCCTCTCGGAATACAGCTACACAAGCAGTTTGAAATAGTGCATCAAAAAGCTGATCATTCTTCTCTTGCGTGAGGACCTCTCCAACAGCACCTTTTGCCATCCAGAATGGACAGTTACATGTTATTTTTCCTATTTCTGAGGATCACAAGTGCTTTTCACTGATACAAATGTAAATAGAATATTTTTGTGTGCCTTGACAAACTACAAACCCACACATAAATAAGCAGTCACAACAAATTTACTCCTGCATCATATCAGCATTTGATGTGACACAAATATAGCAATATGTCTGAAGAAACTTCATGCTTAAAGAGAATACATGTTTCAAATAAAAATGTAATGTTTATATTTCAGTGGGAAAGGATATAAGCACAATTAAACAGCAGAGATGAGCAAAATCACAGAGAGAACAGAAATAGGAATAGAATTATTGATTTTTTCCCACTACCAAACTTTCAATCCACAACATATTTAACATTTTAGCTATCCCACCATTTCTTGAATAAACTTACCATTACATAGCTTAAGCTTTATATAGCTGCCTAAACTGAAGTGCCTAGTGCCATCCAAGTGTATCCCCCTTCACCTCTATCTGCCCCTCCAGAAGCACATGAATCTTTCTCAAGTTCTGTGCCACATCTTTCTGCCTTTAGTTGACGTGACATATTCTAGCATGTATACAATGACCCTAAGAATTCATGTTAGCCAACAAAATCCCATTCTGCCCATCAGTCGTGTGGCTGGACGTCTAATTTTAGGGATTCACAACCGCAACATGAGTCCTACCTGTGGGAGTTCAATTCAGTTGCACACAAATGCCATTACATTCCTTTTGGGGTGTCTTAGGATACCAGAGACAAATACTGACTGACATAACACAGGACTTTCAGGGAGATCCATACCCTGCTGAAGCAACTCTTAAGTGCCCTCTTAAGTGCATGTAAGTATCTTAAACAGCACTCATCACCTATTTCTTGACAAGTGAAACAAGCCCATTAGTGTTCTCCAGGCTTTTCCAATGTCTCTAAGTGGCTTTCAGCAGGGCTGTACTTTGCAGATATTTATAAACAACAGCAAACAAGTAAATCTTGCAATAATACAGAAAGGGGATCATGTAAGTCCAGCAACAGGCTCTCCCTTTCTAGCTTATGTTATTTACAGAGGATTTAGCTGGCTTTGCCATTTTCTGCTGTGCTACAGACCATATAAGCAAAGCCTTTAAAGTTCAAATGCAGAAATTTGGCCACAGCTACAAATAACAAATTGACAAGCCTCAGCAATGAAATGTTAATTGGTGTCTACGAGATTCAGTTTACAATGAAAGAGAGCACAGTGCTTAATTTTTTAGTATATATGAGCATCAAAAGATTGAGTATATGGGGCCCTTTCACACATAACATTGTTGTGGGTAATCAAAGACTCACCAAAAGACTTCCTTGCAGAGAGGCATCTGTGCACCCAGGGCTGTCATACATAGTTGTTTTTGTGGTTTCTTTTTTCTCTGAGGCAGGGACCTAACAGCTGTATTTGGTAAAAAACATAATCCTCCTTCTTCAGCTTCAGTTCTCCTCATCATTTATTCAATTCTCAAATGCCCAGTCTAGAAGCACTTACCATTACATACTACCATGAGCAGTAGCCTGGTAAGAATAACCCTTTTGCAATTTTTATTTTCCATTGTGTTTCAATATAAAAGCAAACCACTGAGATTAAAATGTCAAACTGACCTGAAGTATTCACGTCTTCCTGTGAGTTTAAGTTACCTAGATTTAAAAAAAGGATAAGATAGACCAAAGTTTTTCAGCCTTTGTAAGGACGAGAAGGAAGCAGGATGCAAGGAAGAAAGAACACATGCGCCCCATCCCTATTATGAACTCTGCCTTTAAGCCTGATTCAATTTCTGTAGAAAGTGCTTGACACAGAGGGCAGCAAATTCAACTAGTTTAAATAAGTTAGAACATGGAAATGAGAAGTAAAAATGCTGTAAGACTCTTGCTGTTGTTCATCTGAGGCCTTTTACACAAATTGCCCGCCTCAGACACCTAATTCAAGTCATTTAAAGTTTAAAAGAAGATCCCTATACCCAGCAGTGTTCCCACACGTAAGTGTCTTGGATGTGTTTTTTGTGTGCATACACATCTGCACTTTTGTTTCCAGTCCATGGTTTCAGACATTGCATGAGGTCACATGCACATCCAACATAGTGTAAGGACAGACACACCTTGGTCTCAATACCTGGAGACAACTGCATTTTGGATTTGGCGCTGCAGATGCAGATCAACAGCCCTGGACATGGAGTCCCTCCATAGCTGGTGCTGGACCCCTTGAAAAAGGTAACCTGCTGCAGAACTGAAAAATTTTGTGGGTTTAATATGTGTTCACATGCTTCTGCATAGAATGAACATATATCACTCCCAATTGACTCAGTGTCATCTCTGCAGCATAAGTACTCCCCAGTATCATGTGCAGGACTAACCTAGAGACAACCAATAGAAAACACTAAGCATCAGGTTTCACCCATCACCCTGTATTACTGGATTCATACAGTTGAGCCTGCTCTGAACAGGCTTGCACTGCAGAAGGCAAAAGTGACTCCACCTATGCAGAAGCTCGAACATTTGTGAAGCGAGCTGATTGTGTGGCTCCTTCAGCTTAAACACTCTGACCACCCCTCTGCATAATAACCATGCTGGAAACCATTTTCCATTAAAAATGTTTAAGTGAATACTTTACTGCTGACTCTGATGCTTTGTGCAACTTGTTTTATTGAGTTATGGATGGCTTTTAGCTTTGCTAGCATGAAGGTAAGATTTTGGGTTGGCCATATGAAAAATGGTTTAAATCTGAGAGATAAACAGATGTTTCAGATAATTGGCAATTAAATAATTCATAGCGTTGACATGTTGCCATCAGGTTTCCAAATTAAGAGGAGTCCTTTTTCCTACTCAAGCAATACTAGCCATTCTGGAGCTCCTATTTTGGATCATTAATACAAAAGAATGTGCCCTTCTCTTCATGCAGGAAAAAATATGAAAAACTCTTCATGTCCCAGATGACCATGGTTACAAGATGTGCATAAACATGCTACATCTGTACTGTTCACTGAACTGGTTTTCAAGTGGCATCTGCTCCAGTGGATGCAACTTGAAAGCTAGTGAACTATTACCCAATATCTGTTTACTACCAGTGAAAATGCAAGGTAGCCCAAACTTACATTTTATGGTTTGTATTGTGTGAATAAATCAGAAAAGAGTGAAACTCAAAGATACTTACAATGTCTAAATAACATCTCATTAAGATTCTTTCCACCTCAGTGACAGAGCTGTGACTCTTGCACCGGAGCTCGATCAGATCCTCCAGACTGATACCATTTCAATCAGAACGTGAATTTCATGATTGCAGAAGGTCATCAAGTCAAATACCGTGTCTGATTTTTAAAAGGGTTGGATAATTTTATGACCACTAATAACATTTGAAGCCCTGCATGCTAAGAGAAAGGTAATCAAATGTCATGCTCCGGAGTGTAGGCTGATTGCCGTATAGGTGGGAAAGAATATTTTCACCAATGTACAGCCTTGCATAAAATAAATTTGCAAATAAAGTTCAAAAAGTGAAAACCTTAATATCAGAAAACTTTAGGTTTGTTATTTATATATTTGTTATATTTGAGTACCACATAAAGCAAAGGAGGTATGTAGGACAAAGCAGCCTCAAAAAAGTCCTCAAGGGGATCCAGGATCCTTAAAAAGAATAAGGCATGAATCTAATTCACTGTGTTTTCAGGTGTTTTGCAAGTTTCAAATATTAAATTTGTAGCTCCCTTCTGAAATGCTTCTTAGCATAGAATCACAAAAAATTAAGGTAGAGTGAGATCTTGGGAGGTCATCCAGTTCATTTATGTTACCCCAAGGCTGGATAAATTAAGTCCATATCAGGCAGATATTTATCTCATTTATCTTTAGACTTCCAGCAATGGAACTTTACAGGCAATTTTTTTCAAGAATTACAATTTATATTATTCGGAATACCTAATTTCAGTCTTCCTTACTTTTCTTTGAATTTAGCTAATTGAAAGGCAGTTATTACTACAATAGAGGAAATATTTCAGGAAGACAAATATATAAAAATAGAATCATAGAATGGTTACAGTTGAAAAGCACCTTAAGTTCATCTAGTTCCAACCCCCCTGCCATAGACAGGGATGCCTCACACTAGACCATGCCACCCAAAGCTCTGTCCAACCTGTCCTTGAACACTGCCAGGGATGGAGCATTTGCTACTTCTTTGGGCAACCTGTTCCAGTGCCTTACCACCCTCGCAGTAAAGAACTCTTCCTGGCAAGGTCACCAGGTACTTTATTGCATGTGTTATCATACGCTACCTGAAACTAGTAGTCTGTGGCAAAGGAGTTAATTCACAGAAGCTTTATTTGCTAAGGTATATCTTGAGATATTTTCATGTTGTACCTTAAGCCCAGCTGGAAACTCAGTACCACACAGCTGTTTGCTTGCTCCCCCCCCAACCCTGCCCACCATCCACCCCC
>JAOEHY010008761.1:0-12804 GCA_025447955.1 Psilopsiagon aurifrons
AACCTGTGGGAGTTGCATTCTTTCGATTCTCCATGTAGCAAACTGCATGGCTGATTTATGGCCTAAACCACGACAATTATGTTTATATATTACCATTATGAAATTGTTTCACAAATCTTTACAACTGAAAACTAGTCTTGCTGCCTCTCAGTTTGGTACTGCCAGGAAGTCATGTTTGTGGTGAACACTCTTTGTTATCACTATTTGCCCCCACCTCCAGATCTCTTATGTGCCTTGTCCTCTCTCCACTGTATGTAGTTGAACTCCAACCCACAATGGCACAGGAAGGAATGTATTGGAAAGGGAAAAGAGTAACATGATTGTGAGGAGATCAAGTTATCATCCTGCTGTGCACCTAATACTCTTTTGTAAGATGATACTGCTTTGAAATAACGTATCTGCACAGGACCCCAGCTTGCCTTGGGCTCTCTCTCCCCTGAAAAAATTTGTGAATATCTCTCCTTAGTCTAAAACCCTCAGTAATATGAGGTCTCCAAGAGTGACAGGATTTGGGGCTGAGTTTTTTTTTGTTATTGCTGGTTGGTTCAGTGGGTGGGGTTTTTTTTTTTTGGTTGGTTGATTTTTTTTTAAATAAGTGGTTTCAAAGGGGCTGCAGCTACCAAAAAACCCTAACTCTTCATTAAGATTTAATTTCAGTATAAAGCTATTGATACATATGCTGCAGAGATGATTTTGAGTGGTAAAAGGAAAAGAATCTGGTTGTGCAGATGAATGAACTGGAGTGTGTGTGTGGGAAACTGTGACAGAGAAAGATTTGAATGGTGCAGCTAAACTATGCCTGCTTGACACATGGGAAGGAGATAAAAATAATTCCTTTCCCTAATTAGCAGTAACACTGTTCACTGTTACAAGCAGCAAAACTTTAACTCCTTCCAGTACAAACTGCTGTTTGATTTCTTCCTGAGTTTCCTTGCCTATTGTGATAGAATTAGCTTTCACAGACAAGTGGTCCAGCTGTTTGGTGTAATTTTAGACTTTCTGGCCTTTGATGCTTGCCTCTGTTTACATAAGGACCACCGATTCCAACTCACTTAGTCTGTGAATAGTCATCAAGGAGCAAGGAGTTAATTTACATCTTAGCACAAATGAAAGAGTGGGAATTTCTAATGGGAGAATGGGAAGCAATAATGATTTTCTGATCAGTTATTTCTTGTGCTTATGAAGCAAAATGTACATCTCTAGTTATGAAGAATTAATTCCTTTCATTTCTTAGGTTGTTCAGTTTTCATGCACCAGCAAACTACTATAATGCTTGTTTTGCAAAATGCATTTGTGTATTTATTTACTACAAGCTTCTTTTTCTGGGATGGAGAAAAGAAAAAACAACAGATCTTGAGTTTGAAATGGTTTCTTTTGGGACTAATTTACAATTCTACTTGTTAATCTGTTAATGCACACAGACAGTGGAAGAACTATAGAAAGATAATGGATAAAGTAGCAGGGGGTGGGGGCAGGGGCTGTTTTAAGAGAAAAGACAACCATAACATTTGTATGTAATCAATATCAAAATTATAAGTCAGCTAAGCTTAGCCTTATGTCCCTAGCCAAGTGACTGCGCATAAGTGTATTTTTAGATGGCTTTTTAATGCTAAGTGACAAGGAAAGGGAGCCATTTAAAAGTATTTGACATTCATAAGCATCCAAAAGACTTTCTGTCATCTTCTATTTATTCATTTGCTAGACTAGAAGAATCTATGGTGCTTTGTCTTTTAACTTTCTTTCAGGGCAGCAGTCAACGCGTCTGTGTCAAACCTTAGCTCTACTCATCTGTGCTTCATGGTGTCTATATCCTTTGCTTCTCTTTCTCTCTACTGTCACCAAACAGCTTTTGTGTGTCCATTAACAGCGAGGAGTGCCACATCTGGAATTTCCAGCTCCCAGTCTGAAAGCATTAAAGGGGCAGGTTGTGTCTTCCTGACCCTCCTGAAGTCAGCAGCACTCCCTGGAAAAAATACCCAACTTAAGTGCCTTTATTTTATGCATTTGCTTTAAGTGTATTTTCGGTGCTTTTCTGTCATAGCACAGGAAGCTTTCCATTTGAAAAATACTGAGTGTTCTTCAACTCCTGCAATTTCAGCTGCTTTGTATATCCAGCTTTGCCTGTGAAATATATTTGCATTGCCTGTAAAATTCAGAGTAGAGTATAGGAAAGTTGTGTTTTTTTAAAAAATAAAGGAAACAGTTTCTTTTCTAAAAACATTTCATACAATCAGTTCTAATGTTTAATAAAGTCTGTCCAAGAGTATTTAGGCAGCTCAGTTACTAAGCCAATTGTGCTGGAAAAAATTGAAGGTTTTGCCATAAGAAAATAAAAATATATTATTTTGAAATGGAGAGTTAAAAACAATGACAAATATTATAACTGGCAGATTAAAATACCCTAACCTCAAATGGCTTTGTGGTGTTACCCATAACCAAACTAGAAGGCTTCTGCAAGTCAGAACATTTTGACCCTTTTTAAGCTGAACTTCTAAAAAACTTAGGCTTTTGAATTCCTATCTATCTGTCTGCCTCTGCTAATAACTATTGAATATACTGTCTAATTTTAACTATGTTTCAGTAAAGAACAATTTTAAGGATTCTTTTTGTCCCTACGCATTTCAGGAAAGTGGACAGTGTCCCACAGGTGTGCCCCTCATGGAAAATCTGCAGTGGGAACATCAGTTTTATTAGCCTGCAGAGATTTAATACCTGAAAGTGTTGGAGGCATGAGCCAGCCACAAGAAAAATACTCCCATTTGTGTCTTACTGATGAAAGATCCCAAAAGTGGTACACAAAACCACACAAAATAGAGCTATACAAGGTCTGCCATGTGCTCCTGCTCTTGTGGGAGGCTTTTTAGGACTTGGGATTTTTATTTTTTTTTAATTATTATTAAATGGATAAGTATTTCCTCAGTTTAGTAGCTGGCTCTAGAGAAAGGGAAGCCAAATGTCATTTGTTCTCTAGTGTGGGGCTTTTTTCCTCCTCTGTCAGAAGAAGTGAAAATTGAAGTTATCTGGGAAACTGTTGCTTTGCCACTTTTTTTCCTGCTTTCTTTTACGGGTTGTCTAACAGAAGTCTCTTTTTCTTTGGAAGAAAAAGAAAGCAAATCTGTAGCTATCCAACTGTAGGATTGCCATACATGCAAATACCGGTGAAACTGATCAAGAAAGAAGGGAACAGGGCTATTCAAGTAATCTATGTGCAACTAACAGTTACAGGATTTTTAGAATTGCTGTGCAATAATACAACTAAGTGACTTGCTCCTGAGGCAGACAGGAGCTAATTTTTTGAGTGGCAGAAAAAGAAAACCAACAGATGTTCTTCCAGTTTATGCTATGGAAGCAGGAAAAAATTCCTTAGTACAATGATGCTTACTTTGTAATGACTCATGTTAGTTTTTCAACTGTGAGGTTAATACTACAAGCAAAATAGTAACAGCCAGGGTCACGTTTACATTTCTTAACAACTTCTGCATTTCAGTGTTTGCAGTGTCAGTGATGCCCCTTTTGTAAGCACATAAAGCGTAATTTTGTAATTTGCAGCAGGTTAGTTAAAACCCACATAACCAAATTGTGTGAGCAGACAGAGTTTGTTTATATAGCAAGTACCATGCATGCTTGCAGTTAAATTCTTTTTCTATATTTAATTTCAGCCTCAGTCTAAACATTCTGCTTTGGACCTGGGAAAAATAAGAGCTTAACAATGGAAGTGCTACTGATGACATTGTTGCAGTTGCAAATGATGCCTTTTTAATACTTAGCTGATATTCAGGAGCTTTCAGTCTTGGGTTGAAGAGATCTGATTGAAAATCAGATACAGGCATATATGGAGAATTCAGGTTCCCCAGTTGCCTTGAAGTTAAGTGGAGTGGGCACTTGATTATTATGAAGGCTAGAATTGGATTGAAGAATCATACTTAAAGGTGTAATAGAGCTCAGAAAGTGTCAGACCTTGGAAGTGCCTAGCCCTTGATTGTAGCAGCTGGAAGTGATTTAACAAGTACTTGAGGTGACAGAATCAAATGCTTTATGTGATGAATGGGCTGTTTCAATATAGCAAATGATTTTGCTCTTTAAAAATCAGAATTAAACAGTTTGTTTTTTGTGAGGGGTGAGATCATGGAGCAATGAAGTATATGTGTGCACGTGCCCAGAGATGCAGCATTTCATGTTTATCTCATCTTTATAATAATAATATGTTCATTTATTTTTTAATTTACTGCTATGCAGTGGTCCTTCTCTGGGGCAGCGCATGGAGTGAGTGTTTATTTTATGCCTGATGGTGTCCTAAGAAGCTGAAATAGCATGACCTAAGTGGAACCAGCTCTTTTCCTTGGTGACTTATAAGATGAAAAATGTATTTATTGGATAATGTTATCATCCAAAATCAAGAGGCAAATAACTTCAGATATCTGTCACATAACAATATTTGGCAACTTGGTATCTGGATGAATGTATACAGAACAGGTGCAGAGTTGGGAAGAGATTCCTCAGATTCACACAAGAGGGGTTTTGTTCAAGTAGTGTTGCCCCATTTTAGGTTCAGTCATATGGCTTGCTCAACACTGTGGCACCTATAATTCAGGCATGCTGTCTTAAAAGAAGTTCCATTCAAATTCATACTCTCACAGCATGAGAGTAAGATTAGTTCTTCCTTTCACTGTGGCCAAGACTTCAGTACTAATCTTCCCTTTTACAGAAAAATAAAATCCCACAGGCCCAAACCTTCCTTAAAAAGGAAGTCAAACTTGAACCTGATCCTGCAGCCGTCCAGTGAGCAGAACAGTTAATTATAATGTTAATCTCTCTGGCACTTTTATATAGGAAAAGTCCAGAGAGGAAATTCAATGTTTATTTTTGCTCTTTGTACTAATCAGAAGTACCTGGGCTGTTACTGCTCAGCTATTCCTGAGGTTCAGTTTTGAATGTGCTGAGTAATGGACACAGCCAGTTTCTATGGACAAACAGAAGAGAAATTGCTTTTTTAGGATCAATGCTTTAACACAAAAACTCCAGGAACACCTTTGGATATCAAGGCTGAATTTCTGTTGAAGTGGAACCACACATGCACAATTTGTACACTGCTCCTTGTGATTTGTGATCTGCTGAGGGATCTAAGAGGGTTGCAGAAGGCTGGAGGTTCTTGTAGAGCACATGATTATGATTGCTTTAGAGATAACCAGTTGGTAGTACATTATCTTAATGTCTCCTTTTGGCTCCCCTTGTTAGCAATGAGACAGACACGGATCTTTGAGCAGACTCTATGGTCCATCCAGCATTTAGATGAATCCTGCCTGGGCTCACAAATTCTTGTTGTTGTCTCTCACTCACATCTTTTTGGTTGTATATTGACTGCTCACCTAATCACCACGAGCAGAGACAGTAAATCTCTACACATTCAAGGTTTTTAGAGTCAGTGATGAAATGCTTCTGATTTGACTATTCCCTAAATCAAGCATATAGAGAAACAATATTCTTCCTTAAATCATGTCTGTCTCTTGATCCCTTGTCTGCCACGCTCAGAACTCTCAAGTGCCTCCTTCTCTTGCACATGGGACAGCACCATATCTGTGCACAGATGGAGAGAATTCTGGTGTATCAGGGAATGTGGTAGGGCAATTCCTGGAGCACCCCTCCACACAATATCTTCCTCTTTTCCTAAAGAAGCCAGCACAACTACTTCTCTTTTCTTATTTGGTTTCACATCCCAAACATGCCTGGGATGTGAAAGAAGGACAGAAAGATGACACAGTTCACAAAAGTGGAGATTCAAATACAGCCAAGTATGTCCTAAGTGGTGAGATACCACAGAATAATCAAGGATAGAAGCAATTACACCTGGTCCAACCCCCACCTCAGGGGAAAGTGAACTTCAGCTTTAGATCAAAGTTAGATTCAGGTATACAAAAAGGTTGGCCACACTGATGCAGGGAAACTGTTGGATTTAAATTAATGAAATGCCATTAGTGGTGCTATGTTCGTAGGTGCTACCTTTCAGTGTCTGAAAAACATGTGTTGCTATTACACTTCCCCCAGAAATGAAAAACAGGTTTGAAATGATTTTTTTTTCTTCAGATATATTTGCATAATTACACAGAGAGTGAGTGTTAATGAAGAGCTAGTAATAAAACTGGATGAATTAGCATGACTGAGTGACTTAACGCAATCCTGTTGATCATAGAGTTAGGGATGGCTTGCATTTTGCCAGACCTTTTTTTTTAGTAATCTCTTGCAATTGCACATTTGAATTTGAACTTTCATTAATTATAGCTTTATTTCATGAACATGAAACTTCATTGACTTAAGTGTTTACATCAGTAGAACACCTATTCTAAAATACGTGCACCTGACAAAATTGTTAATGAACGCCTCACCACCACCACCCCCAACACGAGTACATTTTGGAGGCATTCCAGTTAAGGAAAGCAACATTTTTCCTTTTTTAATACTCAGTATGCTTTTTTTATGCTTTAAACTTACAGTCTAAACTCTTATTTTCTTTCATAATTAGAATTAGCAAAGCCTGTAATCTTGAGAAGAGAGAAATACTGTAGCAGCAGGTTACCCCTACGGTAACACCATTATCCCCCTTCCAACTCCTTGTCTCTCATTACTGTTTGTTACTGGTTTGCAGCTGAGCTGGTTACCTCACTTCTGATAGAGTCAGGTGGGTGAGGTGTGTAAGGACATGCAAGAACAGCTGAGAAACATGAGTTGTAGCTAAGACAAATCACTTTGTGTTGAAGAGCAGATGCTTGTGGGTTTTGTGCTTCTTACTCTGTTAGGGGTATAATCACTGAATGTTAGTAAATGACAGATTTAGGGAGATGTCTTAATCTCAGCAAGAGTATAGCTGTCAATTGAGCATCTATTGCTTTGGTTCTTACATACACATAAACCCCCTTGTTTTCAGTGGAGCTTGATCTTAGGGCCCATAATCTCACCAAAAGCCAGTGTTCTGTTGCTTTAGCTGCTTAAACGTGACTGAAAATGTTGCAAAACATCTATGTGTGTTGTCAGATGATGAAATAACTTAGGTTTTCTCTCTGTCCCCTTTGTCATCCATGCCCCAGGCTCCTCTCCCACTTTGGGCAGGCTTGAAAAATTTACCCTTAAGCTAATAATTGCACTGAGACAGGGAAAAAAGAAGATATTGTTACAATATGTGGGAATTTTTTTCTGTCATAATTGTTTTGTTAGAGGAATGCTAGAAGTTTCAGTATTGAGTTTGCATGAAGGGCATCTTTGCTCAGAAACTTTGTGTATTTCAGTCAGAAATGAGGGGTTTGGATAATTTTTTCACTCTTTTCATATTTTTAAGATTCCTCATATTGTCCCATTTATAGGACCAGAATACTGAGATAATCAGTCCCTGAGGCTAGCTGCAAAATATTCAAGCACAAAGAAAAAAGCTGAAACTTAACAGTGGAAGAATTCTTTTCCTGTTCCAATTCTGCCTCCAAAGATGGAACAGGCAAGTAGATATACGTATCATCTTTGTGTTTCACTTGTTAAATGTCAATGACAATTTAACATTGAATATGCACACAAAATATATAATATTATAGAATACATGGTAAATATATAAAAATAAATAATTATTTAGTAAAACAAAAGACAGAATTTGGTAAAGAATGTGACCTGGTATAGGATTTCTTTTAAAAATGTAGATCCTCTTATAGCTCATGGGTGATTTGAAGTGAAAACCTTCATAGGTGTATAGGAAGAAAACTGGAATTCACTCTGCAGTTTAACAGCCAGAAATATGTATATTACAATACATACAGCCTGTGAGATTAATACTGTCAGAAAGTCACATGCAAGGGTGAAGCCAGTTTGAAGTGAAGTTGAAATAAAGTTGGCAGGCCATATATATTTTTGACAGCTAAATAAATAAAACATTTTGTATGGTTAATGCACTGTAAAATAGCCAAGTCCATACTGAAGACCAGGAATTAAGAGATTCCCTTCTACCTAGTCAAGTGCATCTGAACACTCATAAAGAGTTATTTGCAGAAATAGATGAGCTAAGTTGGTTTAGGAATATTCTGGTGCCTAAGAATATATGTGAAGGGCACTCCAGCTCAAAGCAGGACATCCTCATTTAGAGTACTGCTAAGCAGCAACACAGGTGGAATTCTGCCCCAAAGCAGACACAGTGCTGTCTACATTAAAAAATGGGACTTCCCCAGTATTCCCTTGTGGAGTTGTGAGCCAAAATTTAGGTCTTTAAATCTATGCCAATAAATTACCACAATATTGCAGTTCTTGAAGATGCTTGTGTCAGGCATATATATGGAAAGAACACAGAGCAGAGAGAGGAAATGGACTTAAAGTTTAGGAATTCATATGAAAAGCATAGGTCTGTTTTAACAAAAGAAAATGTACGGGTTTTCTCCTTTTTTCTCCCTGTGAACCTGTGCCTTTCTTAAGTTTATGACTTCTTTTCAGAAAATCACTTTGATTGTTAACATGTAGATATATCCTCAGAGATTTTTCAACTGCTACTGCTTTTGCTACAGATTATGATATACCTCAGTATTTTTATTCCCAGTTCAGTCTTTTTCCTTCACTTTCATTTTGTTAAATGACTAGCAACACTCCTTTGACTTTTTACCATTAAATACACATAATGATCAGTAAGGAATAGCTACAAACAATTAACAAAATTCTTACAAACATGCTGTCTTGAAATGACATGCCAGAAAAACTTGAAGGACACTAAACAGAGTGGCATTTCTATGGGCGCTCCTTCCCATTGAGGACCAGGAATTTTGCCTCTCAAAATCTTGGTCTAGCCAAGACTTCCACTGAAATCTTACAAATATCATGTTAGCCAAAGAAAGCTTACACAAACAGTGACATTTTACAATGCTATTTACCTGAAATCAGGTCAGATGGTAAAATGCCATTGATGCATCCGGGCCAAAACAACAGCAACAAAAAAAGAGGGCTTTTGGTATGGGAATAGGATAGGACATAATAAGCAACAAGTGAAAAAGCTATATTTTAGAGGATGGAATAGGCCCTAATAGACAGATTCAACAGGTTCATAAGTGAATTTCTTCACAGCTTTATGAAATTCAGGCTGAGAGTTTCAGCACATCTTTGGAGAACAGTTAATCTGAAAGCAACACTGCAGGACCCTCTCTTCTGTGCATCAAAAACTCCTTTGTTACTCAGAGTTACTGCCTAAAGGCATTTCAGTCTTTCAGTCCTTGAATCTAGTCTTTCCAGTTGTGTTCCATAGGCCAAACTGAAGCCCTGCAGTGTATGGCTGGCAGGGATGCTGTCCTGGGTACAACAGCAGCAGTCATTTTTCTCCTTAGTAGCTGGTGCCGGGCTGTGGTTTTGATTTTCAGCCTGGGAACAGTGCTGATAACACCGATGTTTTCAGTTGCTGCTCAGTAATGTTTACTCTGACCAAGGACTTTCTGAGTCTCATGCTCTGCCAGGGAGGAGGGGAAGCTGGGAGGAAGCAGAGACAGGACACCTGACCCACACTATCCAAAGAGGTATTCCATACCACAGCACATCATGCCCACTATATAAACTGGGGGCAGCTACCAGGAAGGGTTAGATCACTGCTCGGGTCAGGCTGGGTATCAGTCAGCGGGTGGTGAGCAGCTGTATTCTCTTCCCTTGTTATTTCCCTTATCATTATTATTATTGGTGGTAGCAGCACTGGTTTGTGTTCTACCTTAGTTACTGGACTGTTCTTATCTCAACCCGTCGGAGTTGCATTCTTTCGATTCTCCTCCCCATCCCTTCGGAAGTAGGGGGGGTAGAGAGAGAGAGAGAGACTGCATGGTTTCTGAGTTACTGCTGGGCTTAAGCCACGACAGACGCTAAATAGCAGTTTGTTGTCTCCCACTGGTAGGTGTACCTAGTGCAGGAGTAGAATGGAGGGAGACATTGGCACTCTAAAGCACAGTGCCACCAGGAATGCTTGAAGAGATGGGTTAAGAGCACCTCAGTTATCTGTGCAAAAATGGCATGCTATCTTCTCTGACGCTTGTTGATTTGATCTCAACAGTCTGCAAATGAAGCACATGCAGCTAAGCACCTCCAATCTTTCCTCTCCTATAGTGCTTCCTCGTATTTGCCTTAATCAGCAAAAGGCAACTAGTTTAGGAAATTACCTGTCTCTAGTTAAGTAACACAGGGACAGCCATGTTTTATGGCATCTTGACTTTTGCTTTTCCATTTGAGAATTCAGCAGCTGTCATACTTGGTTTTCCCTTTAACAAACTCAACACTGATCTTGCAGATCATGCACACTGCACTTTCAGACAAGATAGATAATGACTTGAGCTGCAGCAAATGGGACTATATGACATCACACTTTTGTGAGCAGACAAATCTGTAATGTTATTTAGTTTGACAGGTATAAAGGGCATTTCAAAAACTGATTATATCTGCTGCCATTTTTAAGAAGGTCTGAGATATGACTGGAAAATCTTCACCCAACCTACTCCTCAGGGAACAGATTTTTCTGAAGAATTAATGCAATACCACTTACTTGGGGCACTAAAATACACATTTAGCATTTTTTTTTCAATATTGTGAAAATATATAATATTACCACTGTGAAGACTGGGTAAGACTGAGGTGCTAGAGCTGAATCTCCATCAGCTCTCAGGAGCTGCGTCTGCAACCAAGCTTTGCAGATCAATGTGAAAGAGCTGAACACAAAAAACATCTGAACTGTTTAATCAAAATGTGGATCTGTGCTGATTTTGCAGATCTATCTCTTATTGTGAAAGCCTCATTGCCAGCTGGGGATAAGATCCATAAGCATTTTCTGCAGTTTCCATTAATAGTTCTGCTAAAACCAGCTGTGACAAGACTCGTGCTGCTGCGTCAGTCAAGGCCAATATGTGTTAACAGCACTTACTTGCAGAGACTCAGCTTTTGAGGGGGATGCGCAGACCTCAGCTGTGCCTTAATCTCACAGAAGAATGTTTTTGTTAGCACCTATGCCTGCCCAGCTGTACTGGGGGAAGGCTGGTGAAAGAAAATTCTGAAGCCCGAGCTCATTTTCTTGAAACTCAGATGCCTCTTTAAAACCCAGAGTTAGAGGGTGTGGGGCTGGGATTCACAATGCCACTTTTAAAGCACTTCAGATATCAAAATTGCCACTCCATATGTGAATGCCACATTCAGTGCTTTTCTTTTCAAGCATAGCTGGCATAGGTGTCCATCATTTACAGAGGGGACTTTACCTCAGGTAACTTGCACAAGTGGAAGAGCTTGGTTATAGAGAGAGCTAGGCCTGCTACGGCCTGCATCCCACAAAACTAGCCAGCAGCACCTCCACTTCTCTCTCTGGAGATATACCTCTGGGAAGAAGGCCAAAGCAATGGCAGGCAAATACAGAAAATTTTTTATGGCTGAGGGATGTGGGCATCCTAACGACTGTCCTGTGACATTTGGAGTTTTTGCAGTTCAGGTAGTATTTGAGGCTAATCTCAGCCTTGCTCTTTAATCCAGTCACTGAGACAGTCACTTCTTTTTGCCCAGCCCAAAGCTGCTAGGATGTGGGCCTCTGCTGGAAAATGAAAAAGTTTAATTTCTCACTCCATCTGCATCATGACACAGTTTTCTGAAGAGTAATACTGAGACAGCTTCTCAATGAATTAAGCGTGGCTTGTATGTTTTTCACCCTAGCCTTGTGAGACTTTTGTCTTGGGAAGGTGACAACAGCTGTCAAGATGCCTCTGATGACAAAGGAGAATGTTTCTGCATGGTCCAAAGAAAATGCATTTAAATATATCTTTTATCAGGTCATAAACAGTTAGAAAATGTGATCTGTCATACTGATAAATGTCTACATGGGTCTCTACGGCTGAAATGGCAATCCTTTAATCTCTGGTTGCTGGTCTAATCTTTACAAATGCAATTTTGTTGTAAATATTTTTGCTAATTCCTCCCTTCTGTCTTTTGACATTAACTGTGCCCAGTTCTGCTCTCTCTAGATGAATGGAAATACTTTTCTGATTATATCAGTAAGGACAGAACTGTGTGAGGATATGGCTTCCTGTTGGAACATACTGATTTTGCTAATTGTCATATTACGAATTTTAAGTCTGTATAGTGTGAACATCAGTGAACTGATAAACTTTTTTAAAAAGAAATGTTTCTTGACTATAGAATGTACCTTTAAATTGAGCTTGGTTTCACATGATTTTGGGTTTTGTCAGGTAGGGTTCTTCCATCTATTTCTCCTCTTGGTTTCTGCAGTAGGGACATTCCTTAGGTGGGTTGGGCCCATATCCTTAAACATATTGCATTGGAGAGGGCTGCCTCTTAGCAGTCACTCCTCATCTGAACAGACTGGAAGCAAAGCAAAAGCAGAGCAAGTGTCACCTCTCTGCTGCAAAAGAACAGTTGGTGCTGCCAGAGTCCTGGTGCAACATGTCTTCAACAGAAGGGTGTGATTCAGTAGCTGACAGAAACAATCTTGACAAGTAAGCTCTTAAGTTAGTCCCTGTGTATGACAGGGGTTGAAATATCAATCCTTGAAGAGATGGACATGTATTTTATTTCCCTGGTGTTGTCCATTGCTGACAGCTGTTCCCTGCAACTTCCCTCTGATCCTCATTATTTTGTAAGCTCTGAACAAGAGGTAGCTTTGAATGTACTTACTACTATATAATTTGGAACATTCTAAGTCACTTGGTAATTGTAAAAGGAGAAACAAAGCATATTTTAATCATGCCAAGTGCAAGGTCCTACACCTGGGTCGGAACAATCCCAGGCACAGCTACAGGTTGGGCAGAGAAGAGATTCAGAGCA
>JAOEHY010008764.1:7900-20748 GCA_025447955.1 Psilopsiagon aurifrons
CCCCCCCCGGGAGAGAGAGAAAAAGAAATGAAAACAGGCTTTAAAATAGCAACTTTGCTAACAAAAATATAATATGATGTTTTAGACTGCTTTTGGGGTTTATGGTGAAGCAGCTTTACTTTCTAGCCTGTATAAAGAGCTAACATTCAAGCAGGAGTTAGGGTTAGTTAGAAATTAGTGCCACTGCAATTTTCTTCATCAATTTCCATCTACAGACATGCTCAAACTTTGTTTAGGCTCAGATTTCATCTGAAGGAATTCCAGTATCCTACTGAATAAATGAAATTTAGCTATCAGCTACATTCCTGACTGATCAGTGCTATTAAATATATATATATTTCCAAAAGGATGAAACTTTTAACATGTGAGCAGCTGTTATATCCAGCTTCCATGTATTTTTTTTGCAGGAGTTGGAAGGACATAGTAAAGCAGCACGCAGGGTAATTAAGGCTGAGAGTGAAAGCCAGCACATTTATGGGCCCCAATAGACATTTCTCAGTAGTTCATAGGGCTTACCATAAATTTACATGCTTTTTTAACTGAGACTGTTCACTGGATGGGGATTTTCTTCTGTTTTAACAGATAATTTTTCTAATGTAAGAATATATAATTCATGCAGAACCAACCTGCTGTAGCACAGGGTCCTGCAGCTCTGCTGCACAGACACAAATTCCATTGAGCTGCCTAGTGCTGCTGACCAAAGATTTCCAGATTGTGGATCACGACTTGACCCATGGTTTGCAAAGCAGCAGCCCATGGTCTGGGCACAGGTGAGCAGCAACAGGGTCTTTATCCTTCTTCTTTCTGAAAAGGACCTTAAAGCTCATCCAGTTCAACTCCCTGCCATGGGCCCAGACACTTTCCACTACAGCAGGTTGCTCCAAGCCCCTGCATCCAACCTGGCCTTGAACACTGCCAGGGATGGGGCAGCCACAGCTTCTCTGGGCACCCTGTGCCAGTGCCTCAGCACCTTCACAGGGAAGAACTTCTGCCTAAGAGCTCATCTGAATCTCCCCTCTGGCAGGTTAAAGCCCTTGTCCTGTCCCTACAGGCCCTTATCAGAAGCATGTCTCCAGCTTTCTTGTAGCCCCTTTAGGTATTGTAAGATTGTTATAAGGTCCCTCCTGAGACCTGATGCATATTGCTAATAGCTGTATTTACAAAGGAAAGAGGTGCTTTCATTGTACCTGTTAACTGCACCTGAGCGAAATGCATTTTAAAAGTCCCATGGAGAAATCATCTCTTTTCTATTCTATGTATTCAATAACTTTGCTCACAGGGGCTTCTTCTTCAATAAAACCCCATCATGAATCACAGATACCACTTCTTTCTGTAACTTGTCAATTTTTATCATTGTAGTTACTGACAGGAATGAAAACATAATTAAGAGAACTTCATACCAGCCCGCCACCATCTCCTTGATAACCATTTCAGTGCATATACACATGACTGGTTATGTTGGGTACATGCTGTTTGGAAAGTATTCTGCAGTAATGGAGAGAATCCTGGGGCGTGAATCACCTCAATACAAGTTCTGTTACAGGTCAGCAAAGGAAGGGGAGGGAAAAGCCAACCTAAACAGCTCAGGTAATTGATCTCAAATTCTTCTGTTTATATACCCAGTGCCCTGAAGGCATATTGAGTCCCTCCAGATTGCTGGAAACGTCATATTTTCCCCACATTTCCTTAGAGACAGGGGTGAATCAGCCTGGAGAAAAGCAGCTGGAGCCGATAAAAATTCCAGAGGGATAACCTGGCCCCTCTGCCTCTTTGCCTAAGACTTCCCAAGCCAGACTTGGCTTCCTCCTGCTACTTCAACCACAGGGACTTCTGTTTTGAGGGAGAAATGCAACACCATCACAGTAGAACTGCCTTGGTCTTGATGGGGGGGGGGGTGTCCTCTTTCTCTCTGACATTCAGCTGTTTCCCTGTTTCCCCATGCTGTGTTTATCCCCCACTATCTGTTGTTAAGCAAGTGGCTCAGGCAGCCCTGTCCATCTGCAGCTTCCTTAATGCACAGGCTGAGCTCCTCAAGTAATCAGTTCATTTCCCCTGTCCCTCTGACATACAGAATTATTGATATACTCACCAAAGATGACAGGCATCATTTGCAGCCTGCTGGACCAGAGGCAAGCTCTCCCTGTGAGGGATCAGGACCAGGAACTGTACAGCAGGACTGAAGTTTTATCCCCCCACACAGCATCTTCTCCCTCAGCACATAGAATTATAAAGTGGTTTGGGTTGGAAGGGACCTTCAAAAGTCATCTAGTCCACCCCCCTCTATCTGGAACCCTGGGCTTATTTAGGCAATAAAAGATAGTCCTGTTCAAGATCCTCTTGCTTCCAAGCTCATCATTTCAGAGGAGATGCTCTGCTTGCTGGTAAATGCCCTGAATCAGCAATGAGGGACATGACATGTGTCCACCCTTGAAAGGCATGATAAAACTTTCATCTGAAAGCTGCAGAACTCCTCAGCCTGCAGGCCTTTTTGAAAAGGCCATCCAAATTATTTAAGAGGTTAGGTCTAGTCAGAAAGCAGAAGAATCACAGAATGGTCACAGGCTATGTAAATAAATACAGTTAAAACTGAAAGAAACAGATTTCTTAAGAAGAAAGAAATGGCACATTTGTTTCTATGATTCTATGAATGCTACCATTACTTCTTGGGTAGAGGCAGAGAAATACTTTCAAGTTGTCTCAGCCAGTCCTTTTAAGTTGATTTCTTTTGTGGTTTAATTTGTATGTTACATCTATATCTCTTTAATGAACCTAAGACAATCTACTGACTTGTATTTTTATTCTAAATTCTAAGCCTTTAAGCTGATACTACACAGCTCCAGACTCCACAGGGCTATATTTAACATGTTAATGTGTAACAGGTTTCATTCATAAGTCTCAATCTATTCTGTAGCATAACAGAGCCAGAGTCAGATGTGCTGTAATTAGCTGGGGCTCCATTCAGGCAGAATGAAACTCAGCCTTCTCTGAGTGTCTCTTTCTGGGGAAAGCCTCTGAAATCCACAGCAGACCGGAAAAAGTGAGAAGTTCCTTCCTACTCCTTCCAATTTTAACAAGATTAAGGTTTTTTCTCATTCATGAGCCTAGAAGCTATTAATAAAATTACTGAATGAGAATGGTTAACCCCAGAAAGTGACACATACCTTATTCTTTGCGAGCCAACATGACAACAGTCAAAACAGAAATCTCAGTATCTCAGCATGTAAGTGCTGTCTGCAGTTTAATATAAACATATCAGACGACGTCCTATCAGTTGCAGACAGATGAGTCACTAGAAAGCTTGAGACAAGCAGACCCAGAGTCACCTCCAGCCTGCACAACACTTCCTGTCTTGCATAGAGAGTGGTGGTGGGTTCTGCAGTGAAGCAGAATGCCTGGCAGGCAGATGTAGAGCCCTGCACTCCCCATCCCCTCCTGAGAAAAGGGGAGCAGAGGGTGAAGAGGGAGAAAGAGCTACTCTCCAGCAGGCCTGCAGTTGGTAGGACAATAGGATTTGCTCCCAAGCAAAGGAATATGAAAACATCCCTGAAAGAAAAAATGTGGAATGAGGCACAGACATTTGGGGCTGGATGGTAATAAAAGCTTTGGCTGGTTTGGTTCCTTACTCCTGTTTCATACAACCACAGACTGGCTTGGGTTGGAAGCGACCTTAAAGCTCAGCCAGTTTCAACTCCCTGCCATGGACAGGGACACTTTCCACTAGACCAAATTGCTCCAAGCCCCATCCAACCTGTCCTTGAGAGCTGGAAGGGATGGGGCTTTATAAAGTCTGGAAGTATAGATGTTCCATCGAGCAAACATAACATTTTGCATTTTCTCTCCTAAAAGCACAACTCCATAGAAAGGCTTTGCCCCAAGCAAGCACTAGCATCTATCAAAGGGACCATGTGTGTTAGAGCAAGCAGTGCTAGAGGGCTCAGAGCAAGATTTGGGCATCTGTTTAGAGGGGGGTTTCTGCCCCCTACCAGGGTCAATCCATGACTGCAAATGCCTTCTCCTCTCCCCCCTGTTAATAAATAAGCAGAAGAACCATTTACTGGGTCCTGCAGCATCCCTAATTGAGAGCAGTGCAAAGAGGAGGGAATGTTGGTCTCCTCAGCTCAGCGATCCCCCTTTCCTGGTCCTGGAGACCTCTGAGGTGTGACTCATATCACAACCTTCCTGAGGCAGCGGGGATCTGCCTACAGCATGAATGGCTTGGGTTAGCACCTTGACTCAGCATATTTATTTACATGGTTCCTCTGTCGAAAAAATCCTCAGTCTTCCCCTTCCAGGTTTGCAGCACAGAAAGGAGAAATACAGACAGAATTTCTGCAGGCAGGCCTCTCTAACTTAGTTCTCATGAGATAAATCAGAACGGTAACTCTCAGCACTACCTCCTCTTGCACTTCTCAGATCCCTCTAATAGGCTACAAAGAAAAAGGGGATGCACAACCTCAGGCATGTCATTTGCTGTCCACACTGTCAGACCCCATACCCCTCATGTCCTGCCCTTTGCTAACATCTTCCTTGCAGCAGTGAGCCTGCTGTGAGATGCTTTCAGGGTGGAGCAGGTAGGGCACAGCTCCTAGTCCCTGGAAAAACATCTCCAGAGGTTTGGCTTGTGAGTTTTCCAATAGATCCACACCCATGGCAAAGCAATGCTCAAGGGCAGCTGAGTGTCCTGGGGAAGGAGGGGGAAAGGGGTGACTGGGCTTAAACCAGGGCAAGAAGAGAAGTCAAGCACCTGCGCTGCAGCCTGGGGAGCCCCTTGGGGAAGCTTGAATGTGATTCTCATACACACCATGCAGCTGAGGTATCATCTTGAATTTCTGTTGGGCATTTGATGTGAAAGTTATTTCTTTTGGACAGCTTGCTGTGGTCAGAAATAGCATTTACTGCCTTCACTACCAGGGTAGCTGCAAAGGGAAGACTGGCAGTTTAAAAGTGCCTCTGTCTTCAGAGGCCAGTTGAGGTGCTGGACACAGACTACAGCTAGGCCGGGCAGGGGGGAAAAACACCCAGGCACACTGAGCTGGAGTGGCCTTATCAGCCACATCAGGGTGAATGAGAGGGAGAGCAGCGGGCAGCAGACAGAGCAAGCAACACTGCAGCCTAGAGAAGAAGTTATGTACCAAAAGAGGAATGTGTGTTACCTTTCACTGAAGGCTGGACACACAGGGAGGCATTTTTATCACCCACAGATGATTCTGAGTTCAAAAAAGCCAGATGCAGGCAGTGGATTTTAAAAAGAAGTATAAAACTTGAGCACAAGCTCAGGACCTCTTTTGATAAATACTGCACCAAAGGGTGATTCAGCTCTGGCTCAGGCAGGGCCCTTTATCTGTCTCTGAAAATCTCTAATTGCCTTATGTTTCTCCCACCTGAAAAATCCTAGAATGGTTTGCGTTGGAAGGGACCTTCATCCAGTCCTATCCCCCTGCCATGGGCAGGGACACCTTCCACTAGAGCAGGGTGCTCCAAGTCCCATCCAGCCTGGCCTTGAACACTGCCAGGGATGGGGCAGCCATAGCTTCTCTGGGCATAAAATAAAGAAGAAAGCTCCCTTATCACCCGGAGATGGTAAGGCAAACAAGAGGAACAAGATGCAATTGAATGACAGTGAGGGATGGAGAAGAGGGTCAGATACTTGGGAAGAACGCTACAGCGTCCTTTTGCTTTCAGTGGGATGAATGAAATAGCTCAGTTCTAAGCAACTATAATGCTTTAAACTCAAATATTTGAGCAAGAGATAACTCCTGAATATTGCAGAGTACAAAACAAAAGGGGGGAACATGAACCAATATACTACAAAAAAACCTCTAAGTTTTCCAACACTGTATGACTGGAAAGCATTCATCCAGGAAAATACCTGCCTCGGATACATACACTATCAATGCATCCTATTTTTCAAGCCTGATGAACAGGAGTGAATTTATCAACATAGCAAAGGAATTCACATCTGTCTGTTTCTAATTGTAGAAGTTAGTAGAATTAGAAGAAAGTGTTCACATTCAGGTGGCCAGGCTTGGGAACTTGCATCCTCTATGACTTTTTGTGTTCTAAAACGTCTCTTGAGACATTGCTGTCACTGCCTGTTCTGCATGTTAGCCGCCCAGGCTCCTGTTAGCCAGCATGTCACCCTATCTCTAAGCCAGCCCAGTTCAGGCACTTTCTTTCTACCCAAGGCACACAGCACCCTCTGACCTTCACAGTTTTCACAGATCAGTCTGACAGCCTGCTCTTGCCCAGCTTCCCCACAGAGAGGTCTTGTGCTTCGACATTCTGTGACCTGTCCACTGTTCCCATCTTGGGAGCGAGAAACTTGCCTTAAACCTGCAAAGAGCCTTCAGTTTCCTTTTTTTTTTGAGGAGGGGGTAAGTGGCTTTTTGCTCTTGTTTGAGTGGAGCTGGGGAGGGCTCCCATCCCCAGCAAGGCTTCCCAAACACAGCTAACCATTTCCTTGCTATTTTCCAGCTGCTCAGGCTCTCAGCAGAGTGAGAAACAAAATGTAATGTGCATTTCAAGCATTCTACAGGCAGCAGTTAAACTAAAGTAGTTGTTACTCTTCTGCTCTTGGCTGAAGGGATTTTGCAAAGGACTGAATTGAGACAGGGAATCTTTGCACAGCGAAGGACTAGCCCATCCAAAACATGAGCAGTAGTGATGATACACACAATACCCAACACCTCTACTTTGTACTGACACAAACACCTTGAGAGCTGTAATGGTTATCTCTATTATTTCAATAGCATCTGAAGGAAAACAATGCATAGGTGGATAATGTTAATGGTGTGAAGTTTAAAGTATGGATGCAAGTGCTTTGTTAAACATTATCTGCCAAAGGCTCTAATGCTGGAGGAACTTTGCCAAGCAAGAATTTGGCTCTGTGCACGCCTTTGTGTGTTTATCAGGTTTCTTTAAGCCTTATCCCAGCCCTTATCCCAGTCTGGGTGCATAAGTAGGTCTAAGATAATGATGCCTTTATATTTATTATACCATGAATATTTAATATTCATAAAGTAAGGGCTTTAGGGTGTCAAGAAAGTCATACAGTGATCCTAATACAGAAAAAGACTTTGGCAGAATTTAACTTCTCTGTAAACAGGGAGCCCTGCTGCTCCCCTGCTCTGTGCAACGTTGCTAAGGATTTGATGGGATCATTTCAAAGGTGCTCTGCAAGTCCCAGCTTCACTTTGTGACAACCATGAATATAAAAATCATCCAATGTTATTTACATTAGCTGATGCCTTCCTTTCTGTAACTCCAAACAATAAAATCTCCTTGTTTGACTAGATAATGAGACACCAACAAGTGATGTTTATTTAAATCATCTTCAAAGAGCCTCACAGCCAAGAAGACCCAAACAAAGCTACTCTATAAAATCCCCTTGCCTGTTTCTGAAACCCCAAAGCAAACCAGCTTTTTTATATGCCTATTCAAGATAAAACTCATGTTGAGAAAGACTGGTCTGATAGCTTGGATATTTTGAACACTATATCTAACAATAATAGTGAGAGATATCTTGATTAAAAGGAAAAGACAGTTCAGAGTAGTCCCTGCTGGCACTGACTGACACAAGCAGACCACGGGTAGCTATAGCAAACCTGAGACAAAGGGGGGACTAAAGAATGAATAGCTCAGCCATAAAATAGCCTCCTATCTGTTAAAGGCATAATAGCTTTGTTAGATGAAATCCAGCTACTTAGCTAGAAAGTTGGATCCAGCACCACAAATTAGCGTAATTCAGCCCTGAGAACAGCTTTGGACTCACACACAGCCAAGCTCAGTGGTGAGAAGGTACCAAATATATGTGTCCACAGGCTTCCTGGGCTCCCCACTCACCACTTCACTCCCTAACAAAAGTCACATGTGAGTTGGGGTGAGCTTTTAGTCTTTCCACTCATCAGCTGTTCCTGTTTGCCACTGGAGGTAATGACTGATGCTAAGTATATGAAGTCATTAGTATCCTTTATATGCCCTGCATGCCAAAGCCCTTGGATTCCCTCTCATTTTTCCTCCCAGGCTGTAAGTAAGGCCACCACTATTCGCTACAAGCCGGGCATGATGCTCATAAAATAGTTTTCAACAACAGATTTCAAGAAGCTGCAGAAATGCTTCCGGGTCAGAAAGACCTTTCTGGAGCAGAAGGATAAAGGAAGAATAGCTGAAGGCTGGCATTTCCTATAAGCAATAGTATACAGTTAAGAATATAATCACCCATCACTAACTCAGAGCTCAGAGTTAAAGTGCACTTGCACCTGTTGAAACTCAAGCAACCAAGTTAGATGCACTGCAAAGTGTATGGGCAGATTTACTGCCACAGAACAGGAATTGCTCTGCATTGGAAGCAGCACCAGAGGGGTTCCTAAATGCCGTAATCTTCTCATGAATTTGACACAAAGCCTTAAATAGGAAGCAACTCCTTCCACTTGTGATTTCCAGTCCGAAAGCTTTCCCAGGAGCTTAACTTTTAAAGGCTGAAGGAGTAGTTGTGTGGCCCCCTGTTTCATCTGACTGCTTCACTGGTGGTAATTGCGACAGGGTTCAGCCCATTGCTGGGGGGACTAAAACTTGCAGATTCTGCTTTGCAGGAGACTGCTGTAGCACCCACTCGTTCCCTCTATTTCCCAGCATACCACAGCCATTAGAAGTGAGCTGAGAATTAGGACAATTGTTTAGTGTTTTGGGTACTGACAGGAAGAGAGGGTTTGGGTGCAGGATTGCAAAGACTGACACTTGTAAGTGTGACTGCTCCATCCCACAATCAGCATTTTACAAGCTAGAAACCATTGGGAAAGGACAGGGATGATGTGCTCGGTTTGACTCACCTTGAGGAGACCTGGAGCTCAGCATAGTTCATCCTTCGATGTGCTATAACCATCGTTTCTTGGGAAGGGACAAATGCTACTGTGCCCTGACTTGATCAGTCTGACCCTGCACAGACTGAGGACATATACTAGTTTGAACCCTGTGCGTAAAGCAAACTGGAGGATAACTAATTTATGGAGCAAGGATTAAATACTGAAATGTCTGGCTCTGTCTAGACCACAAGCATACCCAGCAATGAGCAGGATTTTAGTTTGTTAGTGAAGTCAGCCTGTTTTAGTCTCAGCACCTGTGCCAGCTTAAACAGCTTCCACCTTCGCCTGTCTCCCATCAATCACCCCCTCTGCTTTGACAGCCCAGTTAATCTCAGGGCTGCTCAGGACACAGCATTAGTGAACAGATCAAGTTAGCCTTTTCTTCTAGGATTATTTTATATAGCCCGAAGCTGTTCACTGATCCAGATTTACCACGCAGGCAGGCATGCCAGGCACTGGGTCAGAAACAAGCAGGTAGAGGGAGGGGAAACAGGGACCACTTTAGGCAGCTCTTACTGCTGAGGGAAGACCAGTGAATCTGCTTCTGGGATTGGGCAGCAGCTGACTGAGGATGTGGGGACCCCTTTCTGGATTCAGGTGCTTTCAGTCTCTTCTGGGGCAATACCATAATTCTGAGCTACAGAATCTCTGGCAGACAACTGCTCTTCAGTGTTGCTCTGTTAAATTACTCTGAGTTAATATTTAAACCTTCCCTGCAACAATGCCTCTGTATCAGCCTTCAAAGTTGCACTTTTCCTTAATAACACACTAATTTGCTAGTATCATGCTGTTGATGAATTGCTGAAAACTGAATACATGTTGCGAAGGGCCACAAATTCAGAGCCTGTTACCTACTCATCTCAGAAACCAGTGCCTACCATTGAACTAACAGTTATCAGTGGTGGAGACTGAATACATTGCAGAAGCAGCCAGTGTAGAAACAGCATCTGGGCAGACGTGTCAGAAGAGGGGATGTCTGTTATCCCTGCAGCCTGTGTGGCACCAGGGTCTCTGGGTTAGAGCTCTATTGCTGTTTTAACCAGTACACTTGTAAATGAACAGCTTATTCCAGGACACAACATAGTTGTGGTTTAAGGCTACGATGCAGCTCTAGGTAAGCCGCAAATGTTTGCATCCCAGAGAAAGAATTTCCAGGTTGTCCAGACAATCCAGGAGAATGAATTCAGTTGAGCTGTCAGGCAGATGCAGACTTCTGTCTAGACATACAAAGCACACACACGTCAGGACAGGTAGTCAGGACACAAGTATGAGAACATGGGTGGCAGCAGGAGATAGGGAAGGAAGCAGTGTTCAACAGCACAGCAGATGTTTCAGTGTGTCTAACCAACACCAGACAGCCTTACAAGGATTTTATTTGGCAGAAATTGTCCTTCGTCTTCCTTGAGGCCATGTCCTGTCATAAGTCTGTTTGTGTGTATTTGCTGTCTTGCTTAAGAAGGCAGCAACACAAATCTGGGCACATAAAAACAAACGGATTCTAACAGGGAAGATAATTTGGGGATAAATGCAGCTTTAAAACACTTGCCCCCCAAATTATAACTTGTTTCCTTGAAGGAAAACCTATGGACACTTAACTCTCATGAAAACTGAAGCCTGAGCCCCTTGTTGGGGATTCATCTGTCTCTTTAGGAACTAAGGTGGAAAGATGTTATAGACACAGGTAGGCAGGACATAGGAGGTCAGTTCAACTACCTCTGACTCCCATGGGACACAACAAACTTGGATTTCTCAAAGGAATTTGCACCAGATCAAGTTTTTGAAGGGTGTTTGATCATAGGGAGAGAAAGAAAACAGCAATTACGCTGCAACATCAGAGCACCCTTCACTCCTGCCCCACATTTAAGTGGGACAGATGGTCCCAAGCAATGCTAAAAGCCCATGCCGGGCAGATCACACACCATTACTGAGCATGGATTTGCCGGGCAAGATACAACTTAGTAATAACATTTTCCTGGATCCTTTCAGCAACGTATCAATACATCCAGCTGGATGTCTGCCTGGACCACAGAGTTGTTCAAAGAGTCTTGCTGGAAGTAAGGACCCCAGAAGCCTCCAGTCTGCTTTAACCAACTTGTGCTGAAGCTCCCACAAGCTTTAATAATAAATGTATGTATATCTATATATCTGTACTCAGTCATTAAAGAGAGGCAACACTGTCAGAGACCAAAGGAAACGGCAGGTCCCTCACCAGTTTCAGAAGTAATTACGTACCTTGTGTGGACAAATGTTCCCCTGCCAATAGAAAGAACTTCTAATAATTTTTTAAGAGGCTGGGTTTTAATAACTGCTCTCTAAACTGAGCTGGGAATAAATACCCATTAAAATCAGCTACAGAACTCAATAGGAAAGAAGGAAAACAGACTCAGTGGGTTTAATTTGGTAAACTTTCTCCTCCATGTTCCCGGACCCTACCTTGCTGCACTCTGCAGTCCTTTTAGTAATTTCCCCATCTCCACTTAAACTCAGTTGCAGACAGAAACTGAACAGGCCAGACTCCTAAAGGATATCGAACCACATGGCTTTGTGCTAAATAATGTGGACCTGCAGCCTCCTCTTTTTTCCCAGCCCCCTTCTCTCTCATTTTCACCTGAAAGGAACTTGCCACAAAACAGCCCTTAGCCACAAATTCTAGAGCATCATAGTGCTTAGGGCAGAATGGACTATGACAGAAAGAAGAAGAATGTCTCAAAAATGCATATATTTGCCCTCACATATAAAGCAAATCTTTAAGTATGAGTACTAAAATACAGCCTGCACTTAAGAATTCTCTTTTTAAATAAGAATTATAGAACAGTTTGGGCTGGAAGGGACATTCAAATCTCATCTAGTTCCACCTGCAATGAGCAGAGACAGATGAGCAGGTCCAGACAGAAGAAACTTTTACCTTGCCACATGAGCAATGGTCTTCCGAGACTGCCCACATCCCTTGGGACCCTGGCTCAAGCTGCAGGTACGAGGAAGCTAAAGAGACAAGCTGGTAAAATGATATAAACCTATTTGCTGATATAAAAATAGAATTACTATTTTTCTTTGGAAAGTACTTAAAGCAGACACTGTGTTTTACAACCTTTCCAAGGTTTTTAAGGCAGCTCCCCTGGTTTTTAATGCAAATATCAGGAGTACATTCTGACCACTGGAAGATGACAAAAATGTTTTGATAAACTATTTTGCTGGAAGTTTTAGAACTTTTTTGGGGAAAAAAAGTTATGAAAAAATACTTTCACAGAGGTACCTTTCTGTGGAAAATTTTGGTTTAAAAAGCCCATTGATTTTCACACAGTTTTTGGAGTGCTGCTAAGGGGATGAAAGCTGCTCCTATTTACTTATAAACATGATTACATTCATGGAGTTGTAAGGACAAAGTCGGCACCACATTAATATAGCTCAGCAACCCAGAGCAAAGGAAGAGCTGCATTTGCTCATGAAATAGTGTAGGCATACCTTGAGTTTCCTACTGTAAAACACAGTCTGCTAGTTGGGGTGCTGCAGTGGTCAATAAAGGAGTAGGGCAGTGGTCGTCCTGCATTTCCATAGGTACAGACAGGAAGGATGCAGAGCTCATGGCAGGGGCTGGAGTGGCCTCTCCATGCACCTGGGGCTCCAGGAGGAGCCTTATTTCCTTTGAAGTATGATTACAGCTGTGCAAATAATTGTATTTTGGTTTCCTGGCTGAACTTAAAAAAACAGTACTTTTTTTCAGATGCATCCAAAAATGATATAAAATTTTTGAGTGCACCAAGAAATAGAACTCATCTGCCCCCCACCTGAGGTCAAACAAAACCTTGCATTTAGGCCAGGAGGAAAAAGAAAAAAATATTATTTGAAATGTGCATTTTTCAGCCAGTGACAATACCCTCAGCACAGTACCAAAGTCACAGAATCCCAAACTGGTTTGGGTTGGAAGGGACCTTAAAGCTCATCCAGTTCCAACCCCCTGCCACAGGCAGGGACACCTTCCACTGGAGC
>JAOEHY010008765.1:0-25719 GCA_025447955.1 Psilopsiagon aurifrons
TGAGCCACTTCAATTTTAGCAGCTTTATCCACTTGTTGGTTGTTCTGGTGTTCCTCAGTGGCCCGACTCTTGGGTACGTGAGCATCTACGTGGCGTACCTTCACCACCAGGTTCTGCACCCTGGCAGCAATATCTTGCCACAGTGCAGCAGCCCAAATGTGTTTACCTCTGCGTTGCCAGTTGCTCTGCTTCCATTGCTGCAACCACCCCCACATGGCATTTGCCACCATCCATGAGTAAGTATAGAGATAAAGTACTGGCCATTTTCCTCATTCAGCAATGTCCAAGGCCAGCTGGATGGCTTTCACCTCAGCAAACTGACTCGATTCACCCTCTCCTTCAAGAGTTTCTGCAATTTGTCATTGGGGACTCCGTACAGCTGCGTTCCATCTCCAAAACTTCCAAAGTACTGGAGGGACTCACTGACCTAGGTACTTGCCCATACTGTACCACAGACTCTGCCACTCATGGCTCTCCATCCTCAGGCAAAGTCTCTTGGTGGTTTTCCTTATATTGTCATCTAATCCTAGACAAGACTCGAGCCAGACCCTGCTTAGCTTCCACAATCAAACAAGATCGGGTGTTCTCAGGGTGGTCATGCTGTAGGAAAAACATAACATATGCATCAAAACAAGCTGGTGCCCAGTAAGAGGAGCAAGATGTTTTCAAGGGCATTGAAAAGATTTTCGGGGTCTTTAAATCTTCCAGAATCTACTCCCACTGTGAATAGTCTGGTGGGGGAGCAGAGTGTATGAGGGAATGTCTCTTTCATAGGCTGACCACCCTAGGAGGGAAAAAAGATTTGTAATTGCTAAACACTTCCATTATATACCTCCCAAAGTATAGAGGTGATGACCATGCTGGGAACACATACCAACCCAGATTCAAGATCAACGAGTCTATTGTGTTGCCATGAAGTACAACAAAACAATAACCCTAGACCTGGCCCCCCAGCTGATAAACACTAAAACAACAAATAACGGCTGGAAGTACGACATGTAATTCGACATGCTGAAACTCCGAGATCAAGAGCAGCAACTTTGAGAGCCAGTAAATCAGCATTGTGACGAGTGACTGTTAATCTGAAATAATGAATGCTTATCACAAATACGATTAGACACACGCTGGTCAGATCTGTCGTCTCAACCCTTCGTGCCCCACATTGAGCGCCATGAAGAACTGTTATGGCTTAAGCCCACCCGGCAACCCAGAACCATGCAGCTGCTTGCTCGCTCCCCCACCCCCTCTTCCTCCCCCAACTCCCAGAGGGATGGGGAGGAGAATCAAAAGAATGTAACTCCCATGGATTGAGATAAGAACAGTCCAGTAACTAAGGTATAACAAAAACCGCTGCTGCTACCAGCAATAATAATAATGATAAGGGAAATGATATAATGATAATGATAAGGGCCACACAGGGGTTTTGTTTAATGATTATGAAATTCAGATACTTTGTGTCTGTGTGGGTTTTCATGATAATTTTGATTTGATATTTTGGGAATACAATAGAAGCTTCCTAGGGAGTAGGAAAAGGAAAAAGAATGATTTTAGAAAGGTAAAGTTTAAGTCTGTTTTTTCCTTTCATTTAATTTGTCTTTACAAAGAATGTAGAATCCAATCTACATAAACTCAGCTCACTAAGGTTTTCACCATGCTCTGCTTTACTGTCATGTAACCTAGTGATGTCAGTGAAATAGCTCAGTGTAGAATCACAGATTGCGAACTTTTAAGCTTTCTAGAAGTTGGCTTCAAGTATGTCATGAAACAGTGGCTCAGAAAAGGAAGAGTTATGTGCTAAATGTAATTAGAACAGTAGTTGTACAAAACAACCCAAATATATAGATTTACTTTTTTTTTTTTTCTTAATATGGTGGCAACTAAAAACAAAAGGAAGAAACATATCCTAGATGCAGTGAAAAAAAAACCAACCTAGCAACCAAACAATATTCCTTTAACAATGTTTTTCCTTAGGTGTTTTTACCCTATGTTTCTGTAGAATATACAAATTTTAGGGAAGATGTTGTGTTGCTAAACATAGGGTACTCTTTAATCCTCTCATTTAAAAGTAAATAATGCAAGTGATGAAGTAAGTTATAAAGTACATTTAAAAGTTAATTTCAGTGAATTTATCCACATTTTTATTTTTACTTTAATGAACATTTCTGGCAATTTCTTAGAAGATATTTTCTTCTCACAACCCTTGCTTTTTTTGTGATTCAGTATTTTTCATGTTAAGTGGGTGTGATGAAGTATGATATTACACAGTAATAAATACTTTCTGCTGACTCTACTGAGAATGAAGCAAAGCTTGTAAAGAAGACAAGAAAGTTGGAGTCTGCAGTAATGTCTGTAACTAAATTGAACATACGTGTCCTAGATTCCTGGGGTCTTGATCACCCAGAAGAGAAGTTAGCTGGGTGCTGTCGCATGTCTTCTCTGATCCTTGCCATTACCTAATGAAGCCAAGGTTGGAATAGTAGGGACTTAATGCAGCCAAGTTGTCATGCCCATATGAGTTGGGTTATGTGTTTGTATTCAGTGTATTTGAGGACCACCAGGTCGACTAAAAAATATCCAATGAGTTTCTGTAACACTTTCTTTGTGATAGGCAGCACTTTAATTTAAATTTTGAGTTTGTAATTGAGTTCACACTTAAAGGGCCCACAGGAGATTTGGGAAGACATTTTGCCTCCACAATGAAAGTTCAGGCACTCAGATCTTTTCTGGTACCACAGGCAGATACAAGTCCTGCAGCATGTGGATGTTCTACCTACTGTATTGTCTCTTAGTTTATAAGGTTACTGTGTCTGTGCTCATGGATATAAGCATTGTATTGTGTACATGGATATAAACAGTGTATTATGTAGCTGTATGAGTGCTAGTGATCGCCATGTACTAGCACAGCATGAGTATTACAAAGATGTTTGAGAAATACAACAAATACAAACCATGCCAGCATTGATTTAACTTTATCTTTGGATCATATTCTTGATTTAAGGGAGCCTACTTTCACACTGCTCCAGCAGAATAAAGTGGACTTAAAGTCTGGAAGGTCTGTTTGGGGTTTTCTTTCTGTAAAGAAAAGTGCAATAAATGCCACACTACTCTGTCTTCCTATTCTGCAGAGGAGTTGCATCAGGGCAGACCAAAGGCAGGAATAAATACAGCCAGAACAGTATAATGTTCAATGCAACTGTTCAACAAAACAGGAAACGTTTCAATATGTTATGTTTATGGTGTAGGCATTACTGTTTCTCTCACTTAGCTGCAGATAGTTCCACAGAGTGCCTTATAAAATTCACATACACGTGCATATTTAGCTTGCAGAGTTCTTCTGAAGCACATTTTGTGACGTGAGGTGTGAATGAGCTGAAGGAAAGGGGGGGATTTTTTGTTCTTAAAAACATATTCTTACTCCATTTTTCCTCTTGAGTATGACCTGGACCAAGACAAAGATTTTTTTTCTGGCAACATATGGCAAATCAAACTACATGTAACTTACATGGGGTCTTTGAGACCGTTGTTCTTGTTACTTCCTTAACTATTAGCAGTGGAATGTCAAGGGCTTTGAAATGTGCCCGTCAGGTTTTTCTGTTGCAAGGCTGGAGATTGAGCATTGGTGTTCCTGGCAGTGGGGAATATTCATCAGGATTTTCATGGTACCTTGTATTAGGTGAAAATTAGATGGACTTGAGAAACTTCTGCGATTTAATAAAATAGTTCTTTCAACAAAAGCTGTCTAAATGTGTGTAGTTGTGACTGCTCTCCTTTTCTGTATGTGTGACTAAACAATCTCGTAACTGCTTTCACTTTTGCACCTGTATGCTAGTATGGAATGAACAAACCTCCTTAAAGCAGCCTGTCTGTGTGTGTTTTCTGATTACTATGCAGCTGGCTGGTCTACTGAATGAACTTCATTTGGTTTTGCTCCTATTAGTTATTTATAAAAAGAAATTTCCATTATCTCTTTGTCAGGAGGTCTGACATTATCTCTGTGCCATATAACGGTAGGAAAATGGAAGCTGGAAGGAGGTCTGTAGTTTGACTTCCAGCTTACAGCTGGATCAGCTGCGAGCTCCAACCAGGTTTCTGAGGTTTTATCTCCATGGACATAGACTGCACAGCCTCTCTGGATGACTTGATTTACTGTCTGACAGTCCTCTGGGCAAGAAAACATTTCCTTTCCTGAAATAGTATCTCTTGTTTCAGCTTCTGCCCACTGCCTCTCATCCTCCTGCCATGCTGTAGAAGAACCCAGCTCCATCTTGTGACAGGCCCCCCTGTGGCTATTAGGGGGTGGCAGCTAGGTCCCCTGAAGCCGTGTCTGCTTCAAACTGAACTAGACCCCATCCCTTCATTTCTCCTTACAGGGCAAGTAATGCAAGATGCTGATTTCATATGCATAAGGCTCCTCTTTTGGATTAAAGTATTCAGGCTGCATGTTGCAATCTGTGTGCTAGTGCTTTAGGTTTGGAATTTTTAATGAAACTTCTGGATTAAGTTCTGCCACAATTACTGTTATTAGCAAGATATCATTTTGCTTCAGTGGAGTGGGGTTTTCCTTCACTGTGTTTCACATGGCCCGCAGATAGTCTGCAGTCATTCACTTACATAAAAGCTGTGATAAAACCTTGAAGAATTTTTCCAATTAAAAATATAACTAAGAATTGTCACATTTAACAAAGAATATATTAAATGTTAACAGTGCTTAGTCACAGCATGGTTCCTGGGGAAATTTGAGATGTCCTTGTTTTTATGCATTTTGTGGTGGTGGCAGTTGTTGGTTGTGTTCTGTTTTGTTTATTGAACAACCTGCTCTGAATACGCGTATAATTTTTCTTTTTCATACTATTTTAATATATGTTTGGATATCTGGTACACATGAAATACTGTATGGGGAAATATCATCTTCAGCTTATTTTTATACAGAATAATGCATCTGTCAAAATCATGATGTTGTCAATTTAATTAGAATAGGGTTCCCTCAGGGGAGCAGAAAGAAATTCTTACCGTGAGAATTTGTGGACTCGATGAACCCAGTTTATCTTCCAATTTTCAGGCTTCTTGCAAAAATACTATTTCTAGGAAAGAATCATACAGGTGGTAATTGCAGTTTATTGAGCGGGGACCAGTAACAGCAAAATTTTTTGCATGACAGGGAAATATTTTCTCTTTACAAATTAATATGCTGTAAAACAATAATATGAAGGAAGCGTACCTCTGTATTTCACATGAGACATGGTTGGCAATGCAAGATATTATTTCAGTGGCAAGTCTTCCATTCACTTGCTAAATTCTCACAGCGCAGGATTAGGGTATTAGTGATGAGTAAGATCATGGTTATGCTTATGTAAATGATTAAGAAAATCATATACTGCTACAAAAAAAAAGGGGGGGGGGCAGGACCAGCTACAGTAGCCTAGTAGCCTGGGAGGCCTTTTAAAAAATAATTGCCACTCTGCAAAATTGGTATCTCATTATTGTCTGAAGGACAGAGTGCTTGTGTCATAGATGCTTCGTGTTAAGCCTTGCTTGCTCCTATTAGGGATGAGGAGGATTGTTTGCTTGCAGGCCACCATTGCCTTTCCCTTCTGGCATCATTGCCCAGAAGCCTCAGGCTTTGCTGCACAGGCTCCCCACTGAGCTTGTTAAGCGTGGTTTCTGCTGAGCTGTCAAGGGCAGGGAGATTGTTTTCCCTCTTGAGGACACAGCCACTACTGCTCCTGCCCTACAGTAAGACCGGGGACTTCATTATCCTAACACAATAACTGAGTTTTGCTTCTTGTCTTTTTAAGTGACATAGTTGCTACAAATATTCCGTCGCCTGCATGGTGGTGTCTGTGATTTCCTACTACAGAAAGAACTGTTAAAGGAAAACAAGGTAGTGACAATACCAGATTGATCTACGTAATTGTGGTGCTTTACAGAAGCATTCAGAATCACCTTTACAAATAGTCATCAGCGCCTAGACATGTACATTCTAATTTGACAATGTCCTGTTTTATGTCAGGGTCATTCCATTCAGATAAGTGCAGTTCCACTGAATAAACTGGCCTAATAGATGAACAAATGAAAGTAATAAGTGGAGATATAGTTGCTGATTATCAGCTTACATCCTAGGATTTTGGGGTGGAATGATATTCAGAGACCAGACTGTGATTTTGATGTATGATCAAGTCTATCACTCTTAAGATTTGTTTTCAGCTGTTTAAATTGTTTTCATGAACATTATAAATGAGTTTTCTTTTACATTTTTTATTCAAAAGAGTTGGGCTTTGGGGGTTATTTTTTTCTTTCGTCTTTTTTATTTTTTTAGATCGGACTTTCTGACTTGGGGGGCAAACTTGTAAACAATGCAAAACACCACAGTTTCTTAATTGACCATTTTGTATTTATCCACCAAAAAATGGTAGGGGGCATTTGGATGAAACCTGTGTGGCTGTTTAATTAAGTTCTGATCTTGTTGCATGCATAGAAGGGAAGAAAATAAAGTTTGTACAGATACAATTACATTTGGCATATGTAACTTCTGTGAGTTGTTATGGCAATTAATAAGAGTATCAGATGTTCAAGGACAGATGTTCAGTAGCATGAGCATTTTCAACCTGTTTCTTTCACTTTTCCAGCTGCCATTCAGAGGTTTTTCCCACCTTCTGTGTACATGCTCTTTAGATAATTCAACACCATTCTTCTTTCCTCCTCAGGTTCCTCCCTTTAACTCAGCTTTTGTCCCTTCTATGTCTGAAACAGAGAGCTAAATCTAGCTGCCATCATGGCGATGGGAGAGAAAGTGGGGATAGGTGTTGAGCATGTGGAAGAGTTTTTTTCTGAGGTTACTTGGAGCTGAAGCAATTATGGGCAGTAAAGATTGATTTTTGCCCAATATTCCCTGAGCTGAAGCATGTTCAGCCACTCTGTGGGAACAGTGTATGTGCTTAGTGCTTCATCAGGGTTGTGAAGATGGGTTGTCAGGGAGTCTTAAGTGCTAAAGTAAATGTGAGGATTTGAAAAGGCTTGTAATTTGGGCAAGTTAGGATGCATTTTTGCAGGGATAGCCAGAACTCTGCTTCTTGCTAAATGTATAACTCTGAAGTTCCTATTTATACATTCATGCATTGAGAAAAAAGTGAAGAAACAGCTAATCTAAAATTAAGACTCTTTGCATCACAAATAGCTTGTAAATAGATAGACAAAATATAATTCTATTTTCACTGGCTTGTTAAAGCATTGTTTGCAGTGAATCATAAGCTTGTTTATATTTCTTTACTGTTTATAGCTGTAGATCAGACAGGTTCTTTACTAGCTCCCTTTATCTTTCCATGGTTGAGCAGTTCTACAGCCTTCCAGTCCTTGACAGCCCTTAGTTACTGTAATAGAATTGTCTGTAGGCACCAAGTTTTCAGTGAAACAAATCCTAATAGAATTGAACTTTGTAGCTCACCAATTTGTGTTGAAGTTTTGGTAGCCTCTTTTACCTTTGCCTGACTGAAAATACAGACCAGGTTCTGATTCTTGCCACTTTGATGGCTCCTAGAATATTTAGGCAATTAGGTGTATTCAGTGGGGTATTTGAGTGTTTTACTTGAGCATTACAGTGATTGAAGTTCAAAATGGTTTGTCCAATGCAGCTTTCATGAGAAGAACTCACTGATGGTGAATGGACTTCATCAGGCAAGGTAGTCAAAGCAGTGCATTTTTTTTAGATATTTATGTAACCCTGAGAGCACAGAGACTGCAAGAACGAGGACGAGGAATGGAGTGGAGCATCTCTTCTATGCTGAGAACTGGGACTCTTCAGTCTGGAGAAGACAAGGTTCAGGGGGATCTTGTTAATGCATGTAAATCCCTGAAGGGAGGGTGAAAAGAGGACAGAACCAGGCTCTTCACAGTGGTGCCCAGTGGCAGGAGCAGACACAATGAGCACAAACTGAAACTATGAGCTTCCCTCTGAATGTAAGAAAACACTTTTTCATTGTGAGGGTGACTGAACTCTGGGTTAAGTTGTCCAGAGAGGTTGTGGAGTCTCAGTCCTTGGAGATATTCAGAAGCCTTCTGGACATGGTCCTGAGCTGCTGGCTGTGGGTGGTAACATTTTAGAAGGGCAGTAAGATCAGATGACCTCCAGAGGTCTTTTCCAACCTCAAGCATTCTGTGATTCTTTGAGGTTAACTGGAATCCTGCTTTTGCCTAGAGACGTGCTCAGTTGTAAAATTGCTACCCTAAGTTGCCACACTTGAAAGGAAAAAGTGCTCACTAAGGGACTGAGGGCTTCACAGTTTTGGGTGTGGCTTATTTGGCTTTCATTGTTTATACATATAAATTCTATACAAATACATAAGATTTCATGATTTATATTCCAAGCTAAATTATACAAATATGATTTTTCTTTGTGCATGTGCGCAGCAAAATTCTGTTAACAGCAGTTGATGTAGCTCAGTTTAAATGAACTAAATTTTAGTAGTTCACATCTACAGAATGTGTTTTGAAATATTTCAGAAAAAAAAATAAATTATCAGTGGTATCCGATTCCCACAGATGGATTGAAGCAGTAATTGCAGTGAATTATGTGAAAATCTGCAGAAGATATTAAACAGCAGTGGGCCTAACTTTTTCAGGTTCTAGTTTACAAATATGATTTTTACCATCAAGATCCGTGTGCTTCAGATTACACTGTAATAGCAGTATATTTTTAGCATTGAATATTGTTAATACTCAGTAATAACAATGCTAACTTTTCATTTCTGTAATTATAGTACTTTTTAAAATTCTGGTTTGATTTGGTTTGCTTTTCTTCTATTCAATTGATTTTGGGGTAAACTGGAACACTGTATCATAGGGGCTTAAAATCCTGCTTTAGAGGAAGCTCATTTTGTCATCAGAAAAGCGTAGGTGTACCTGTGCCACACGCTGCTCAGTACAGGGGGACAGATTCAGCAACACAATGAAGAGTGGCATCATGTGCACTTCTCCCAGACTTTCAGCACTACTTTTGCATAGATAATTTCACCTCATTTGGGAGTTCATTTCATGGTAGCTCTACAGGATAGCTTACACTGAAAAAAGTCTTCTATGTCATGTGTAATCTGCCTTTATAAGCTACCACACCTATAAAATGCTGTTCAAGTCATGGGAGATTGCTTCAGAGCATTGTTGTTCTCAAGGGTGAAAACATTCCTCAAATTGCAGCCTAAATATATTCATATCCAATCACAGCCTTCTGCTCTGGTGCTCTTGCATGGTTTTTAATTTAAACAGTTTTTTCTTTTTCTGGTGCACATTTCTTCCTGTAACATATTTGCTGAGACCAAGAGTAAACAATCTACATAGTTTTACTTTTCTCTTATGTTGGCTTTTCAGCCTGTTGGTCTTAGTATCTATCCCAGAAGCTCACATTTTTTGAACATGGGTCACCAGAATTCTCCCCAATACTCCGTGTGTGTGCTTACTGTGTCTGGTACAATTATTTTTATTCTCCAGTTCAGCTGATTATATCTTACCCGATCACACTGTAAGATTTTATTTGTCTTTTGTCACATCATTCCTGTAGCAGAATTACAAGTGTGTCTACTTCAGTTTCTATTATATAGTGAGCTTCCACCTCACAGCAAAAATTCATTTTAATCCCTGAGTATGTAGCCTGGCTTTCTGAGCTGCTTAGAAATAGTAATTTGTTTCCAGTCTTCAGTCAGCTCAATTTCTTTGATTTTTCAGATATTCTGATTCCACTCTAATGGCATTTTCCAAATCTGAGTCACTGGTAAACTTTACAAGCACTGTTGAGATTTTCCTGCCAGAATGGTGGCAGAAAGTATTAAAGACTTAGACTAGTCTTTGAGAAACTCCAACCTTTGTTCCTATTTATATTAGCTTGTGAGGAAGCTCTTTCATCAAAGTAGCCCTGGTTCCGATTTCTGTACCTGCAAAGTAACTTACTTTGTGAGTAGTTTCAGTGGTAGATAGGGGGACAGCTCCCTGAGTTAGGTACTGCTTAAGGTAAAAGTGGCAGCATTTGTCAGTATTACTTGGTAGAAAAGTATCACATATAAAATACCAGTGGTATAATTCTTTAAGGTCTTGGAGACACTTAGGAAAACAAAGGAAATCAGATGAAGGTATGAAACCATCGTGAATGCGCTTTATTTAGACATCGATGTCCTTCAGCAGAAAGGGGGTTGGAACTAGATAATCTTAAAAGTCCCTTCCATCCCAAACTATTCTATGATTCTGTGAATATGTAGTAAGTACTCATAATTTAATTCTAAATGTATTTAAAATCCTCATGCCTCCAAACATTCAAAAATAGTAATTACATTCGTTCCCTTAGGTAACCTTTTGTAGAGCTTCATATCTACACTATGTGTAACTAGAGTAAAAGTGATCTTAAGAATTAAAATGCCCAAATTCTCCACAGAATAAATAGAGGATTCTGCATTTTTGTAAACCTTTAGTAAATTGTTGTCATTTCACCAGCTTAGGCATGAAAAGAACTGAGATATGATTTTAGAACATCTTTTCTGTAAGACAAGATTTATTATTATATTTAGTTTGATTTTATGCGTAGATTTGTGTATAAATTCCAGATGCTGCATCCCTTTGTCCTGATTTAGTATCTTGAATAGCATATGCCTAGTATGTCTCCATCAGTTTTGAATTATTTCAGTATATTCTGAGCCCTTCCATGTCCAAGTCAAATTTTCTCTACTGCTTTTAGGTCATTGAAATCACTATAGGCACAGAAGGGATAATTATCTTACCTTTGGTAGTAGAAATTTACTCCATGTGATGAATTTGGTACAGTGTATTTAATTTTCTAGGACATATTAAATAGAAATATTAAACATTCAATTTCAAATTCAGACATTTTTGCAAAATCTCTCCAGTTTGTAGTGCTTAACGTTACGGATAGTCCTATTAATATCATGTAATATTTGCAAATCTACTGAAATTAGCTGTTTACATTAATTTGCCTGCCTGACTTGGTGCTTCAAGAAACAAAACTTTTCATTGTTTTAGGAGCTCATGTAAGTGCCATACAGTGAGTAAAAGATGGAACTGTAGCTTATGCTTTTAATTTTCAAATGTATGCTACCTTCAGTCTGATCTCATAGATATTTTTGTATAATGGCATGTTAAGTATGCTACTTGATTGTAGAATGATGACTTAGAACCCTAACAAGCAAAGATATTTGTAGAATAACTGGTACTGATCTGTATAGATTTGAACATTTTTTAAGATCTTTAAATTATTTTATGAGAGTGCTGCTTGTCTTTAAGACTTCTGTTAAAAATTAAATTTCTTTTCAATAAACATGTTTTCTTCAATCTGACTTTGTAAGAACCGCTGGAGGAGAGGACACGCGAATGTTATTATACGCAAGCTTTTCATGTCAAACGAAGAACTGCAGAATGGTAAATGGTAACGTGACGACGGCTGCAGAACTGCAGTGAACTGGAAAAAAAGTCACACATATATATGTAGTATATAGGCCATATTTTTTTATTGTGGTCATTACAGATGCTGCTATAGTAGACACAGAGTTTGTAGGCAAGAGAAAGATTTTTCATCAGTATCTTGAAATCCTTAAGTCTTTCTGAAAATTTCATTCTTAAACTGGTGTGTCTGCCTGTTAGCACGGGTGGATTGGAATTTGAGTGTAATATTGAATAGTTATTCTTACTAATGAACTTCACTGGGTTTCCTAGATTTCTAGCTGATTTGTCACCATCCAAACAATCTTTTTAAGTTTAAATTTATGGAAAATAAGTAATTAGAAGAACAAACGCTAAGTTCACTCTGATCAGTTGTATCAGGCTGTTTTCATCTTGTGTATTGTGCAGAAGATGACCTCTATGTGTGAACACTAAGTTTACTATTTCCCATGCCATTCGACATGGTGAAAAAACAGACAATTGTAGACACAAAATCCTCTGTCTTTCAGAAGGTGCTGAAGCCATTGTGCATAATCATCTCAAATGCTGAGCATCCTGATTTTAGTTAATAACTTCTTCAGAATAGTGCTTTTAAAAATGGATTAAATGAGCTCGTAATGGTTTTCTAGTAAGTGTTCTTTTCATTTCTGACTGTACACAGTGGAGTGGAGATACTATGAAAATGACTAATGTATTTACAGCCACATGGAGATTAAGATGCATTTAGTGGAGATGACGTGAATAACAGTAGTGCAGCAGCACAGGCGGACGTGTGATAAACATAAAATGAGAATACATTAATTAGCTATGAATGCATCCTATTTCTATATGTGGAAAAGAACAAAATGCAGCCCATCCGGGCAAAATAAGCAACGGAACAATTTAATTACAGTTCTTTAGTCACTAATAACACAAAATGCAAGCAAGTGTGCTGTGAGGACTAGGGACAGGAAAGATGCACAAAGTCATAAAATAGACATTTTGGGAACATCTTCCAATTCACTGCAGAAATTATGTTTGTTTCTGCAAATGCCAAGGGAAGCCCTTCTAGTCAAAGTGAAGAGTGGTTACGGGCACTACAGCTGTGTCCGAACTGTGTCCTGGCTTTTAAGGATCAAGATTAAATCAGTGCACCATGCTCTGTTCATGCTCTGTTCCTTCCTGTGAAAACAGGAGCACAGGAAAGTGGCAGATAATGTGTGTCTGGATGGGGCAGGAGCATTTGACATGTGCACATGAGAATATAGGCACAACAGGGCATGAACTCAGATTTAAGGACTGGAAGTCTCTCAAGTCCCACAGTATAAACATTTTCTGTGATAGTCAAAGTGCTGCTGAGAGATAGAGCCAGCAGCCCAAGTTTCAGCACACATTTGCTGGTGCTGGCTAAACTTTTGGGTTTCCAGGTTTCAAAATTTAAAGCACTTGCACAGTCCATGAAAGTGCTTCAAGAGAGACTGGTGAAGTGCTTGTATGAGAATAATTTGACCAAGAACAAAATAAGAGATATTGATATTTTTGGTTTGTAATTGATTATACCCACGTATTTTTTAAAATGCAAGCTTCTTTGTGATGAATTATTCTGTATATCTTTCTGACTGGTGGCTGGATAGACACCTTCTGTCTGAGAAGTTAAAGAATAAATAAGAAATGTGTTAAAGAATAAATAAGAAATGCTATCAAAATACACACTCTGTAAATACATTTTAGACAGATGGTAACAGCAGAAAGTTCTCAGCAGCGTGCCAGCTGCTGTCCATCAGCATGCTGCACAGCAGGCAATGTGTTCCTGCAGCTGTGGCACTGCTTCTTCACTCTTCAGTTTCCTGTAACCATTCTACCAGTATGGATTGGGTTTTTTTTAACTCTACTTCCACTGCTCCAAATGAGATAAAACCTTTGTCTCCTGAACATACTGAGGTTATCCCAAGATTAAGCAATGGTATATGATGGTGTGAACCCATGAGTACCGATACACATCATCTTCCCAAGTAGAGATTTGGCCAAGGATGACTGGTTACCTTGAAGCACTTGGGCATGGATTTGTTTTCTGCAGAAACTGCAGGGAGGCAACAGGGAACAGCCTGGTGCTTAGTGGTGGAGCAGACTATGGCTAATATGTACACCTGAGTCTCAAAGCTTAGAAATTTAGACAGCAGATCTGTTAATGGGACTGTCTCACTGTCTCTGCTAAAGACACTGAATAGAAGCAGATAGACAAAAGCCACACTTTGACAAATCCTCTCTTTCTTCTTAAAATATAAAATATTGAAAAGTATGAGGCATTTAAAAATGTATTCCCATTCTTTGGATCAGTACTGCTGATCTTGTCAGCTGCATTGCAGTGGCTGCTGAAATCAATTTCTCCCTCTTTCTTCCTTGATTTGCTCCCCCTGCCCATAGCTCCCTCATTCTTTTCTTCTTCTAAAATTGTATAGTATTACTATAAAATTTAGCAGCCTACAAACGATATATTGGCTTTAAAGCTACCACCAATGGTTCTGTTTGTTTGTTGTTTTTTAAAAAGCAAAACTCTCCTGGCATTATCTCATAAAAAACATTAACTGGAGACTTAAAGGAAAAGAAATGAGCCTGCATTGCTTCTGTGCAGTACTCCTGAATGAGGAAATCCGTCAGTTATGGAGGTATTTATGAAATTGTATAGCTTAAAATATTGCTCCTTTTCATAAGTAGAGTTTCTGTATTAATTGCTTTTATTCTGCAAGCTTTTTCACAGCTGCTTTAAGTGAAGGTCGGCCTTAATGAAGATGGGCCTTTTTGTTCTCGTTTCAATAGTGTGTACTACTCTGTTGGCCCCTGTGTGTGAGCAACATATGACTCTCCACACGTAGTGTTTCATAACTGCTTTCTTTTAGCCAGAGCAAAACAAAGTCTGTTCGAATGCTCTGGTTCTCTGATTTAATGAAAGTAGTGCATATTATCAGAAATTTGAGTATGTTTCAAGCCAATCTAGGTGTCCAAAAATTCTGTGCATCTTTACATGCTTCATCCTTCTTATACAACAGTTCAAATATGTGATTAAAAGGCAAGTGGCCTACATGTCTGTTCAGATTTGTTGCTTGCTATTTCTTCCACTTCACTGTTTCAATTGCAAAGCTGAAGGACATCCATGTCTAAATGGAGTATGCCGTGATGAACCTAAGTGGTTGCTTTTAAAAGCTGCTTTCCTTTTTATGTGTGGCCACCTAGAGAAGGGTTATGCCATTCAGCCATTTTTATGCTTACTGAGCAGTATACTATTGCAAAAGCACTGGTGAGAAGGCTGCATTGCTTTTTGCAGCCACACATCTTGCTGCTTTATGATATTGGCAGCGTGGTTGGGTTGTCCCAGTCCCTGGATGAATTATTCAAGCTCTTGACATCAGAAGTTTCTGCTTGCGGATTGGCTGGTGCTTGGATAATAAAATCTTTCCTCAGGAAAACAGTGGAGAAGGATGATGGCAGTGAGACCAGCAGAACTGCTATTTCCAATACAGCTGGCTTTGTCTGGCTGTTGCAACTCGGCAAAAATATATAACAGTGCTTTTAAGGTTTGGCTTCATGTGAATTCTCCGATTAGAGCAAGTGGAGAGATTTGTGTAAGAGGCCTGCATTTCCAGTGAAGGAGAAAAACCTGATTGTGCTTTAAAAATTACTTCTGGCTGTATTCTAAAGAAACGCTGCACACTACAGGAGACAGGAGAAGCAGACACAGCAGCAGCAGACGCAGCAGCCACAGCAGCAGCACTTATGGCTCGCTACAAAGGTGCTGGTGGCAGAAATGTTACATCATTAAATCTGCTTCCTGGGTTCTTTCAGTATGGGCAGGGTAAGTGGTGCAAATAAGGAGCTGACAGTCCTTGCAGGTGGGGAGAGCCTAACAAACTGTATGACAAGTGTTTTGTGGGTATGAGAAAGAATGCATCTGCAGGGAATTTACATTAGTTCAGTGAAAATAATACATTTTCTTCCAGGGAAATTTGTAAAAAGCATATTTATAATAGAATTTCTAAATTTGTAAAATCAATGTATTACTTGTGTGTTATGTTACAATGGTAAAATTATTAATGGTTGCTGTTGGGCTTATAAAGAATATATTGCTCATATCTTTTCCATTGGAACAGATAATTTTGGAAGGCTATTTCTGTTGATTATTGATATAACTGAAAGTGAGTATGTCTTCTCCTGGTAAATGCTTAGAAGCTGGAAGCTGTTTGTCTGATTTTCAATTGTTGTCAGAAGGCTGTGTCTTAAATCACCAAGATGCATTGGAACTATAAATTAGGGGATCATTTTCACTCGTTTCTTTGATAAGAAGTTTGACTTCTGAAGGCCTGGTTCTTTCCTTTTGGCATTCTGTTGTGTTGGAGTTTCTGGGGAATTTTAAGTTACAGAGGTGTGAATGAAGTTAGAGCTGAACTGATTCTGTGTGCTTGATCCCCATCCCCAGACCTATTCACACACAACCCAGTTCAAGTGTGCAAGTACTTCCATTGAAACTAATTGAGCTACCTCTATATGTAATTGCTTGTCAGAGCGCAGTAGGCATTTACTTTTGTCACAAGGAAAACATCTTGTTCATGGCTCTGCGGAGAAGGACTTGGGGGTGTTGCTCGATGAGAGACTGAACATGAGCCAGCAGTATGTGCTTGCAGCCCAGAAAGCCAACCACGTCCTGGGCTGCATCAAAAGGAGTGTGACCAGCAGGTCAAGGGAGGTGATCCTGCCCCTCTACTCTGCTCTTGTGAGACCTCACTTGGAGTATTGTGTGCAGTTCTGGTGTCCTCACCATAAAAAGGACATGGAACTGTTGGAAGAAGTCCAGAGGAGGGCCACGAAGATGATCAGGAGCACCTCCCATATGAAGACAGGATGTGAAAGTTGGGGCTGTTCAGTCTGGAGAAAAGAAGGCTGCGTGGAGATCTCATAGCAGCCTTCCAACATCTGAAGGGGGCCTATAGGGATGCTGGGGAGGGACTCTTCATTAAGGACTGTAGAGATAGGACAAGGGATAACAGGTTCAAACTTGAACAGGAAAAGTTTAGATTATCTATATGGAGGAAGTTCTTTACTGTAAGGGAGTTGAGGCAGTGGAATGGGTTGCCCAGGGAAGTTGTGAATGCTCCGTTGCTGGCGGTGTTCAAGGCCAGGTTGGACATAGCCTTGGGTGGCATGGTTTAGTGTGAGGTGTCCCTGCCCATGGCAGGGGTGTTGGAACTAGATGATCTTAAGGTCCTTTCCAACCCTGACTATTCTATGATTCTGTGATTCTGTGGTTAGAACCCATGTATCAAGAAGTCTGTTTTTCGGAATGTAAAAGCAATGGACACGTATAAAGTCAAGATGCTCCCTGCCAAAAATATTCAGTGTTGAATGAAGCACAGTGAAGTATTTTGAGTTGTATTTTTCATAACTTTCCTGTCAATGCAACAAGTAGATTCTAAGAATGTAAAGAATGTTTTAAAAATGATGTAAGACAGCCCACCTCATGAAATCAAAGAAAACAAAAATAACTCAAAGTTACTTTCTTAGACATGACATTTGCTAATCTAACAGTAGGTGCTGCTGAGTGTTTATATATTTTTCCTCTGGTATTTCTTATATCTATGATATTGTTTATATAAAAAGAAAATATCTCTGAGCCATAACACATTTTGGAAACTCATATGTGGTCAGGGAGCTGTCGTTGCCCCATTTAAGACACCATTTTGGCTGATGAACTGTGTGTGGCTGTTTGTATCTTTATGTACCCTCATTGTGGAGCAGGACTGCCTGAGTATTATTAGTAGTGCATCAAACCTAGTAGATATCTATAACAGAACTCTAAAGGGGATTAAAGAATATTCCCTTTTAATTTTACAGATGTGAAAGAAGTTTAGTCACAATTCAGTGCTGTGGAAGCCAGTAGGAAAGGCCGCAGCTACAATCAGATTTTTCATCTGTAGGTCTTGGGATATGCATGCATTCTTATAAAAAGCAAATATTTAACCATAATTTTATTAGTTTGGATTCTTGGTAGGGAAATGAAAGTGCTCATTCAGAACTGATGATGGTAATAACATGATTTGGTTTGTGTCGTAGGTATTTCCTTTCATTTTTGAAAGAAAATCTCCAACATATATACTTGAATGCCCCTGTTGTGAAATTATCCCATGTGTCAAAACCGATTCCCCACAAAAAAGGGACAGGACTTTGTGGATTGGTTATAATGCTGTGATTCTCTTCCCTCTGCAGCCGTGACCCTGGTTGCTGAAGTTGGAGGAGCTCATTCAGGAGCTATTTTTGTCTATGCAGCTGGCAACAGTTCCTGAGGGACTATCTGGGAATTGGTGAAATTCACTATAAATCAGACAAGTGCTTTAGGACAGGACTAGCAGTATAGAAGCTGTCTGAACTGGCTAATGGCTTCTCCCTGCCAGGATCTCCCTGAGGACAAATAAGCTTGATAATGCAATTTCAAATCTTTAATTCAACATTCTACACATTTTCAAATGCACATGCTAAGAGCATTTTTTTCTAAGAAGTCCCTAGCTGACTTTCTGCATAAAAGCAACTTTACTGTTAGAGACATGGGTTCTAGTATAAAAGTACAGAGAAATTCTAGGCCCTTGAAACTTGAGTAAATACAGTGTGGACCTAGAATTCAAATTTATTTAGGCGTTCAGATTTGAAGTGGTGTCTTACAGGTCATTGCCTCATTAAGGCTTGCTGTGATTTGCTTTGAAATCTTCAAATAGTCAATTGTCAGAGCTTTATTTTAAGAATATGAAGTAGTAGTTATGTATAGATACAGGCAAAATTAACTGTCTCAAAAAAATATAGTGGCATTTCTGGCAAATGACTAATGTATTTGTTGTCAATAGGGAATACTAGTCTATCATGCACATCCAAAAATATTCAGCAATGTCTAATCAAACTGATTTTGTTTTTTTCTCTTTTCTCAGATGAGCAAGAGTCAGTGCAGAAAAGGACTTTCACAAAGTGGATCAACACCCATCTGGCTAAGGTAATATATGACTTCGAAAATAATTTTTTTAAAAATCAAACCTTTTTCATCTATGCCTGTACAAGTCTGGAGTGCAGAATACGTTAGACTTGTCTGAGCAGAATGGCATAAACTTAAAAAAGGTTCACCATTATCTGTATACTGTAAAAGATGAATCCGTTTCAGCGTGATAGCGGTCAGCTACAGCAGCATGAGTGGTGTCTATGAGCTACTGCCTAGCTCATTTGGCCAAAACTGAAAAGTAGAACAGTAGGTGCTGTTTCAGCCAGGAGAAATCTTTGAAACTGCTTTCTATGAAGCTGAAATATTTGCCTTATTACATACAGTGTATTTGAATAAAACTTGAGTCAGTTGTTGTGTAGTTTGACAGAGTCATCCTGATCTGTTTACAAACACAAATGGTGCTCCATGAATCCAATGATGCATCTTGGAGTTTATCATGAAATTATTGTTGTTTCTTCTTACCACAACTTGAAACTCCCTTTTTTGGTTTTAGCAGAATAAAGGCAGTGATTTACACACAATCTTGGAAGTATAAAGCTGCAACTGGTAGTAACTTTGTGTGACAACATAAGCAGTGAGATTTAATTTGGCATTTCCCAGAGTTTTCACACAGCACAGCTCTAACTGTAGTTATCAATTAGTCCAGTAAATTAAAATATTTAAACATCAGAGGTGCTTTTTGAAATGCATATTTTAAATCATGAAGATTAATGAAATTGAAAATTGAGCCAGGAATAGCTGCAGCAACACTGTTTTAGCTTCTGTGTAAGGAACTGCCTGATAATGCCCTCACAAATAAAACAAAGCAGAAAGCCCACATAATGCTGTATCATGTGATTTTGACTAATGAGACTTTATGGTAGAGCAACAACATTTATTTATATTACTGAGGAATGTAATTGAGGAATTTACTGTGAAATAAGCTGCATTGTAAAATTCAACTGCAAGAGCAAGGTTGTCTTCAGGACTTCTTGACAGTGGATCCTCACTGGGAATGAGATATGTCTCCCGTTCTCTTTGAAAGAATTTGGAAAAGTCCCCTGTGCAAAAGAAAACTTAAGCACTTTATGTGTGCTCCATTTACTTCAACTGAGATGGAAAGGCATTCAGTATTTGCCAAAGTGCTAGCGAAGTAGGCTGTGAATGTGTGTCTGAGGAGAAAAAGAACTCTTATTTCATGTTTGTATATTCCCTAGTTTTGTTATGTCATTAATAATATATCAGTAGTGTCTGATAATAAATGACAAGTAGATTAATGTATGTACTGTTAGGTATATGGATGTGTGTGTGTGTATGTAATGATAATTTGCTAGTAATAATTGAGTAATCCTCTGGGAGAGACACCCAGCACCTCCAGCAAGAGATTTTGCTCTGGACTGAGAGTTGTGAATACTACCTACTGTACTAGTTCCTCTTGGACTGTGAGAGCTCGGGTAGATGTTTTGAATTGTGTAACCTGGGCATATATTTCTTTAATAGGTTTGATACTGTAAAGATTAATCAAATACGTTCAAACCAAGCAGTTAGCCAGCCACTGCCCTCACTTTTAGCTACCTGATGTACCCTGTACTAATTGGTTGGTGTTAATTCACCCTTAAACAGGAAAGATTTTTCTGATGAATTTTTATTGATGTCTGTCGGCAAGTTTTCCTCACTGCCTAAGTCAAATATATGGACTAGGTGTTTTTCTTCCCATTTATGCTGTTATGCTGCCACAGGAGAAGTGTTGCTCATGGATTATTGAGATTAGATTCAACAAAAGAGGAGTGACCCATGCCATTCAAACTTTCCGTTTTTTAAAGCCTCGACTTTGAAATCTTTGCCAGTCATGATTTTGTAAGTGTGGAAATACGTTTTCTGAGTTCATTCCAGCTGTAGGAAATACTGATGGGTCTTTGAAATGCTCAGGCCTTCCCTTGCACTCACGTTCTGAATTGTAACCCATAAATTCAATTTTTAGGTTATTGTTAAAGAACTGTCTGCAAGCCCCATTCCCCATCCCTCTGCATCGCTATGGGGTAAGAGGAGCTTGGAGTCAAGGAATGAAGTTGACCCTGGGAAAAAAGGGGTAGCTGCAAGGAAGGTGGTTAGAATTTTGTCTTTATTTCTCACCATCAATCCAGAATCACTGTGCTGAATGTGACTCAATATATATAGGCTTCAAAATTAACAGTGATTCCACTTCAAACTGGCTCTCAATTTCTTGGCTACTTTAGCAAAAATTGGGGTTTTTTTCTTTTCATTTTTTGAGGAAAGTATAATAGTTGCTATTTTTACTAATCTAGAAAAACTATTAATGGAAAAAGTAATAGGAAGAAATAAGAAAAAAACTAAATTAACGTACCTATATTTATATCTGTAATTAAAGTATCTGCAACTCTGTCACTGGTGTCAACACCATGGAGAAATTTTCCAGCATTGGTGAGTTTGAGCGTTTTTGAAAAGTACTGGTGAGTGGCTGCATGAAACCTCAAAACCAGGAGAAATGAATCTTTTCTAAGCAAAGAGTACGGAGTTTAACTGTGGAAGTTTGAAAAGCGAATTCACTGATGGCAAAGGAAAGGAAACTACTAAGAGTTTTCATTCTTAATGCTGTTTTCTGAGTGAGGGAGGATTAAAAATAGAGTGGTTTCTGACACTGTGGAGGGTAGCAATTTGAAAGAAATGTAAATTAAGAACCGATTTGATCGTCTTAGGTATAACCAAGAGCACCTGAGAACACCTGAGAAACCAAGAGTTTGGGAGTATAAAGCAGGATGTGATAGTTTGTCAGGGTTTGCTAAGAGTAAAAGACTCTTCACTGGTAGTCTTTAAAATCTTAGTGTATTCTTTTCTTCTAAAAAGTAATGCTTTAATTGAAGCAGAAACTAATCCAATAACTAAGTCCATCAATTAGATTGAAAAAATAGGTTTTGCCTTTTTAACTGTATAGTTGAGTTTAAAAATATAGATACAAATAAATAAGAATGAACAAAACAGGTAAATGAAATGAGAGTATCTGAAATTTCTTCACCAAAAAGGTTGTCAGTCATTGTAACAGGCTGCCAGGGAAGTGGTTGAATCCCATCCGTACATGTATCTAAAAGATGTGTGGATGTGGTATTTGGGGACAAGGTGTAGTGGTGGACTTGGCAGTGTTAGGTTAATGGTTGGACTTGAAAATCTTACAGGTTTTTTCTAACCTAAACAATTCTATGTTTCTATGAATTGAACTTCATTAAAGAGAGTAGGAGGGAGGTATAAATTTTCTGTTCTCTCTAGATCTTACAATAGAAAGAATGCCACTTTTTAAAATCAAGTTTCCTAATTCAAAGATATATTCTTTCAAAAGCAGAGCATGGGTAAAGGACTTGGCATCAGTTAATTATGGGACACCTTAAAGAAAGACTGAGGTAAAACAGGCCTAAGCACAGGCTATGCCCTCACCCACAGAGCAGTACCCTTCAGGGAATGAACCCAGAGGAAAAAGCTCCAAGTATGACAACTAGCAGGTATAATGCAGCTTCATTTTAGCTCAGCAGTTAGTACTAGGCTGCATCTGTCCCTCATCCCAGCTGAATCCATTCTGTGATTCTGACTCAGGAATCCGGTGAGACTCAGCAAGCGTAAATCATCTTTTTCTCTGCCACCCACCTCGAGATACTGGGTCACAATCTGAATCAAACAAATGTGATATTTCTTCTGGCCATCCAGTTTAATTTCTGTACATCTGTGCAGTTCTACTAATGATAAATGAGATATGCATGTGTAACGAGGTTTTCTAATAGTATGTTATTTATTCATATTTCTCTAAGATTGTAGAACTGAACCTCCTTCCTCTCAGTCTCAGCCTTCAAAGACCCAGAAATAATTTGAGTGTGCTTCTGAGTATGTGGTGTGATATTTTTTAAAAGTCTAAGTTTAAACTACAGAATACAGTTACATCAGATATTTCAAAAAGGAGACATAACATCCATTCAGAACAGCAATTACTTAAACATTTTTCATTTCGATGCCTATGCTGACTTTTTAGGGCATTAGATGAGCAAAGAAGATGAAAGACATGCGTCTCTAAATCAACAAAGGCATATGCCTTTTATTCCCTCTGTCATCTTCCATGAAAGTTTTGGGAAACAGCAGTTTCAAAGCTTTGACTACAGACTATAAATTTGGTTCATCCCAATCAAATAATATCTTTGTCGCCAGAAATAGGGATAACTTCAGTATTTGTACTCACTATAGTTTTGTTGTAAATTCAGCAAATAGTGAACAGATACATACTGAAAGAAATCACGATTCTTTTTGTATTTCTATTAAAAGGATGCATACATCAGAGGATGGATATCAATTAAATAAAAATAAAACTAAGAATTGGTGAACATTTTTGATTATAGTTATACAGTGTTTTCATAATGCTGAATTAAATCTGGGCAGTTAACCTTACCTTAAGGCTTTTATTGCAAAACTGCATGTTCTATAGAAAGGAAAGGAGGACAAATGGTCATATCAAGATTTATAGCTCATACACAACACTGTCAGTGGTGGTAGTTTTTATTTAGAATGTAGCCTGGTCTTCATACAAGACCGTCATCAATTTTCACTGATGAACTAACCTAATGTCCATTTAGACTGCATGATGAGGAAAATCTGACTGACAGTTTTCTGCTCCAACAGCCTCTGTTTTCACCAGTATTGCATGTAACCTCTGATGTTAAACAATGAATGTGAAATTTATTTCTGTGACAAAACTAATTATGTAAAACTTAGGGCTGAGACTTCTAAACTTCAATCGTAAAAATAGTTATTAACAGCAAGCAACATGAAAACCTACGTGGTTTAAGGATTTAGGATTTATGTTGGGGTGGAGAAGTAGACCAGCTATTACAAAGTAACTGAAATTTTTCTTTCTTCTTTCTGTTACCACATGTGTTTGCCTTCAGAAACAAAGTCAGCAGGTATAGCGATTGTTCCCATTTGTGCATGTGGATAGATTTTCACACATTTTTTCAGCAGTTTTTTGAATACTTGAAAATCAATGTGGCAAAGGTAGTTTCTGATGTTTGCATTGGCATTCATTATGATGCAGATACTGTTGTTTGTATAGTGTATAGTATATAGTATAGTATATAGTATACTTCTCTAATTATTCATGAGAGAAGTACAAGGTATGAGAAAAAGGTTTCTGTAGCAAAAATGCAAATGAGAAATGAATGCAAGAAAAAGTATTGTCATAGAAGAGTGGCGCTTAGCAAATAGACGTTGGTTCCATATCTGAGGTTTTGATTTTACAGAACTTCTTTTACTGTGTCAGAAGAGGAATGCCTTGAGATAACAAGTTTATTATAAATTTCATTTTTTGAAGCTTTTGAGTCAAACACTTTTCATATGTACCAGTGTTCAGTTCTTCAGAGTATTTTCTGAACACTGCAGCAAATTAGGTAAGTTTGTAAGAACAAGATTTTTAAGCAAAGCATTTCCTTATTAGTTCCCATTTGCAATCAATTCTGAATACAGTTATTTAAATAAATACTTAATATGGGAAAAATCTGGTTCATTAACCTTTAAGAGACATTCCCAATTAGTTCCTATTCCTCCCACAGAGCACATGAATTTACTTGTACTCAGTGTGCTTCCCTCTTTGTGCCATGAATGTTCCTAAATGTCATTGTCATGATAAACTACATGACTGTGATTGGATATACTGCAGTAACTGAGTGTTTAATAGAATCTGTGCAGTGCAGTATGTAACATATCATTAGGATTATTTTCATAGAATCATAGAATGGCCTAGGTCAGAAGGGACCTTAAAGATCTTCTGGTTCCAGCCCCCCTGCCCCAGACAGGAACACCTTGCAGTAGATCAGGTTTCTGAAAGCCTCATCCAACCTGCCTACTTTGCTATTTTGACCTCTTGAAGGAGCTTATAAAAATCCTCAGAATCAAATAATAAGACATCTGAAATCTTAACGTAATCCTGACAAGTTGCAGATTTAATGTCCAATATTTCATTTTTCTTTTCATTATTCTGAGTTCCCCCAAAGAATTTTGTTCAAGAAGTTTATAGATAGCAGCTTTTCTTTAGTATTACAGGGTTTTAAGAGGTTACTTCATATACTCTTCAAGTGTTATTTTATTCTGGTTTACAATTTTCTTCATTAAATTCTTCACCCAGGCTTTCCAACAAAAATAGAATGTATTAGGATAATTGCAGTTGATTGCATTGCTAGTTATACATTTGCATACAAAACCCCCAAAATCTGGAGTACATTCAACATTTCCAAGATTACAAATTTTTAAATTAGTTTTCTTCCCCTGCTTTTATTGGTTTACAGATAATATTTTGGCAGTGCATTAAGGTAGCCATTAAGGTAAGTCCTGTTGAGTCTCTAGAATAAAAAGTATTCAATAGATTTTAACCAAATGCATCTTTAAACCCCTCCATTCTTCTCTGGAGTCTAAGTAAGCACCATACAGCTTCACTTTCTTCTTCCATTTAAATTGACATTATATATGCAGCCAAGGAGTAGGTATTTATCCATTCCAAACAGAGACTGTTATCTGAGTAGAGGATCTGCCTGGAAAAACAGTCAAATAGCTTGAGCTACCCTGTGCAATGGTCCATATATAACAAAAGTGTATGAACTTCTCAATATCAGCTAGTGTATGTATCTTCCTGAATTGTATCATCATGGGGAACAAGATTTGTATCTATGGAATCCTCACGTAAAAGAAAAATCTATTCTTCAGTAGATGCCACTAAAACTATGACTCATGCCATACTTCTGAGGGGGGCTGGAGTCATAATAATAAGGGTAAATTCTACGCTGTGTGCCCAGAGTAGTGAAAAAAAATCAAAAATGTTTTATGAAGCACAAAGATGGTCTTACCTCCTTGTAATTAGGTGTTAACATCTTCAGGGTAGAGAAAAATATTATATTATAAAACATATTATGGAGAACATTTTGGAAGTTTGCATAATTAACTGATTTTCTATATTAGAGGACTCTCATACAGGAGATCTTGTGACAGAGCTGTTATACCTGCCTTCTGTTCCTGTTTTATTGGTGTACATGGTGTGTGCTGCTAAACACAGTTAATGTTTATGAATATAGAATCATAGAATCATAGAATAGTTAGGGTTGGAAAGGACCTTAAGATCATCAAGTTCCAACTCCCATGCCATGGGCAGGGACTCCTCCCACTAAGCCATGCCACCCAAGGCTATGTCCAACCTGGCCTTGAACACCACCAGTGATGGAGCATTCACAACTTCCCTGGGCAACACATTCCAGTGCCTCACC
>JAOEHY010008766.1:0-10705 GCA_025447955.1 Psilopsiagon aurifrons
GGAGCCCCATGTTCAAGGTACCCAAACCCCTGACTATAGCACCACCCTTCTAACCATTTATTAACCTGGCCAATCCTTCTCACCTTTTTAGGTTCCTCCCCTGTATCCTGGAGTATTGAGGAAAAGACAATTTGAGCTGCAGAGCCCCCGAGCACCTCTCCGAGAGCTCTGTAGTCCTTCTTTATGTTCTCCAGGCTACTGCTGTCTATATCAGTAGCACCCACATGGATCACTAGAAGCGGGTAATAGTCAGTGGGGTCAACTAGAGCAGGCAACCCCTCTGCAACACCCCTGATCCAAGCCCCTGGAAGGCAACACACCTCCCTTGAGACCAGATCAGGCTGACAGATGGGCGCCTCTGTTCCTTTCAGAGGAGAGTCCCCTACTACTACGGCCCTCCGCTTTTTCCTGGCAGCACCAGTAGTGACCTTCTTTACCAGTGCATCAGCCGGTAGTTCCTGGTGGGAGTGTGGTTCCTCCTCAGCCCCCTGCAGGACAGCAAAGCGGTTCTGGGTGGAGACAACAGATTTAGGAGGAAGCCCCTTGCTTTTAACTGTCCTCTTCCTCCTTTTTCAGTTGGTCTTTTCTGTGACTGTTTCCCAGCTTCCTTCTAAACTCCCTCCAAATTAGTCAACATCTTTCTGTTAATGATACATTCGGAGTTAACAGAAAGGTGAAAAAGGATCGCCAAATGAGCTCCTTTCTAAATTAGCAGCAGCTTACATGAAAGCAAGTTCAAGTGAAAAAGCTGACTTTAATGGTACTAGCAGCTGAGTAGAAGTCTGTTTAGACTTGAAACCGCTAGGCAGGTGGATGGTTACATTCATTTTAGCAGACCAATATATTAATATGGAGATGCCAATAAACAGAAACATTCAGATGAAGTTTTCAAGAAAACTTCATAAGGATTTCATTAAAAAGGTCTTGGAAATCAAAGACAGAAACATATTAAGAGTTTTAAACTTGTATTGGGGGAGTGTGTATAAGGAATATTTTCTTATGCATTTGAAAGACAGAAGTAGCTAACTCTAGCACCACGTGTTTGTGGAAGCATTACTGCAGTCGATTATTTTATAGGAGAATCAGGGGATGTTCTTGAATGATATTTTTCCAAGCTGTAGTGTACCTGATGCATAGAGTAAATTCGGACAGTTGTAGCACTCGACTACATCACCTCATTTCTGGAGAAGACTCTGAGGGGACCTTACAGTACCTAAAGGGTCAGAGAAGAAATCTGGAGAGGAACTTTTTTCGAGGGCAGGTAGGGATAGGACAGGAGGTAATGGTTTTAAACTGAAAGAGGGTAGATTTAGATTAAATATTAGGAAGAAATTCTTCATTGTGAGGTCCTGGCACAGATTGCCCAGAGAAGCTGTGGCTGCCCCACCCTGGAAGCGTTCAAGGCCAGGTTGGACGGGGCTTTGAGCAGGCTGCTCTAGTGGAAGGTGTCTCTGCCTGTGGGAGGGGGGTTGCAGAATAATGATCTTTAAGGTCCTTTCCAACCCAAACCATCCTGTGATTCAGTGTTCTCTTCATGCTGCTTAAAGGGAATTGTGGTGTGTTTTTTCAATCCAACAATACAAAATTTCAGGCAAGGAATAGTGAGTATGCAGTCTCTGTACCCAGAGAGGACTTCAGGGAAAGACTGAAAAACTGATTGTGACTGTAGCAGAAGGGACATTTGGGGCAGGGGGCTTCAGGCAGAAATGAAAGTTTTCCAAAATACTAGCAGGGAAAACAAAGCATTGCGATGCATGATAACTACATGCCATTCCTCCGCATCCATAGATGGCCATACAACTTCTTTGTTGTTACAAGTGAACAGCAACATGGAATTACATGGATTTGGACAGGTTATTGTTGGTTGCATAGAGAGATTTGTTTTAAAGTTAAAATTGTAAATTGTTCTCTACATGCCTTGCAAGTAGCACAGTGCAGAGATATAAGAAATTAGCTATCCAGTTCTTCAAAGTCTGCTCAAGCAAAAAAATAAATAGTATGATAAATGTTAGAAAATATTTCATACCAGAGTCTAGATCCACAATTGCTAAAGTAAATTTTGTACCTTAATTACATGACTACTAATTCAATTACAAAGTGTCTATGGCTGAGCTAAAATAAATATATGAGTAAAGCAACTTAGATTCAGTATCAAACCATGAGAAAAATCTGGATGCTTCCTGCAGCTGAGGTTTAAGCTCAAAACCTCTATGGACATTCATAAGAAAATATAACTTCCAATGAATAAGAAAAGGATCTTTGTAAATTTTTAATATGAAATATACAGACAATTACATTAATAAGATTTAATTATACTATGAAATATTTAGTGTTTTTCTCTATGCTAAATATTATCTTTAACATAGTTCTAGAAAGATTTGAAACTTTAATAGGCACCTGGAAACAAACCAGGAGCAAGCACTTAAAAAAACAATTTTGACAATATATTGACAGTATAGAGCAGTGTTTTCTGCCTTTCCGTACAAAAATTTAAATATTTTGCTCAGCTATTGCCTTTTGTTCTCTTTATAAATAGAGGCATAACATAATAAATACTTTGTGCAATATGTTTAATTAATAGAAAAACAGGTCATGTATTATAGATTTCATTTTAACAACTATATCACATCATCTGCAATTAACAGAAAAGTTTTGGCAGGAATGTGGAACTATTTATTAGTGTCTACATTTACTTTGCATTATGCCAGAACTAACCAGCCATATGTTTACTATCGTGCACATCGTGACTAGCTAATTAATCCACTTGTGAAATGCTATTTCCTAAATTGTATGCTATTGCTATCTTTTTATACAGCCCTTTGGTCTGACATTATTTCACAATTAACGGATGCCAAGTTTCCTGCAGGAAATGCACCAGTTCCTGTTCATTCTAGTCCTCAGCACTGATCCTGCTTTAGTGTAGGCTGCATTCACACTGACCCACTGGCTGGGATCCTGTTCCTACCCGAACACCTGCCTTGGTTGCCCAAACACCTGCCCATGGGTGCTGGGTCTTCAAGCTGCAATTTAAGCATCACCCTTAGAACCAGCTGTAATTGGATAAGCAGGTTGTTATTCTTTAAAATGAACATTTCTAATGCCATGGCAATCTCCCCTGCAGTACCTGAAGCTCTGTACAACACATTTGTGTCTCATACCCACTGATTTCACTGAGATTCATCAGAATAAGGCGTTAGAATACCATCAAGTGAGGTTTTTCAAACTAGCATGGACAAAATACTTCATGTATCCAATATGGCCAATTTTCAATACCCAGAAAGGGACTCTGATAGTTTGCCTGGCTTCCAGGCGAGCACTGGGGAGGCAGAGCTTCCAAGACAGTGTGCTGGAAGGCTGCCATCTCCTCCTAGATGGAACTGAGTTTTGTGGAGCTGACCCTGAAAAAAATAGGCATAATTATTTTGAAAATGGGAGTTCTGCCTTTACATTAAATACAGTTAATGTATGTGCTGGATCATATCTGTACAAATTTTTAATATGTATAATGCATAGCATATATAATTGCATACGCACACACATCTATGTATATGTGTATGCACACACACAATCTGTACAGAAGCAAAGCCTCCATTCTCTGCTCCCCCACACCTTCCAATTCAGAAATATCGATTATTCTTATTCCTGCAGTGAATGATCACAATTTGTGGAAGAAAGACGGGAGGATTTTGCAGCACTGCTTGGTGCAGAAGGTGGCAGTGCAAAGATGATCTCTGCCCTCTGCAAGCATCTCCACCTCGAGGGCACTGTGATTTAATGGCACAGTATTTACAGCCTGCTCCCCTGCACAGAGGGGGTTTGACATACGGAAGCAGGAAATGGTACTCAGCCCCAGCAATTCTTAGTGTTTTATTTAATAATTTGTCACAGGATGAGGTGCTACTGTTAATTTTTAATACAGAATGCACATGCTTTTTTCACTGCACCAAGCTCTTTAAAAGTTCTGCTTGCAGCTCACACAAGCTGTGATTTCCCACTCATCACAGCCTGCCTGCCTACCTGGTCTCACAACAGCTGGTTCACCACAACTTCTTCAAAACTTGCCTTTTTATTCCGTTTTATGGATTTTCTTTGTACTTTTCCACCACTTTCTCATGACTCCCCCCTTTTTAATTTTAATTCTCTCATTTTTATCTTTTTCCTTTTCCCCACAACACCTCATTAGCTTTAATTCTCTGAATATCCTTTTGATGGGCTGCAGTTTTGATTTGTTTCTTTTCCATTTTATTTGGAGGCCAATAAAGGAGGGAGTAGAGCAAATGGACCCACATGCGGAAAGGCAGCACCAGGGCTGACACATTTGAGCTGCTTGCCCCACATACCTCATGATGGAGAGGCAGGAAAGAGAAAAATTACAAACAAGGAGCCTGCAGCTCAAGGAGAGAAGCTGCATTAAAGCACAGGGAGCAAACTGCCTGGCCTAGGAGGAGATGAGCAAATAAACCTGCCCACAGATGACAGAAAGGACTGCACAGTTTGATGCAGCTCAGAAACTCTGAAGTAACCAAAACAAATCCCACAAGCCAGCATGGACCTGCAAATGCATGGCAGGGAAGCGAGGAGGAGATGCTCAGAAACCGTTTTTTGCTGTTGCTCTGTCTCAGCTCAGTTCTTTGAGGGTTTTTTGTTTTGTTTTGTTTTGTTGGGAAGGTAACTGGTGAATTTGAACTTTGTGGAAAAATGATTTTTAGGGGTTTTTTTTCTGGGTTTGGGTTTTTTTTTTTTGGTCTTTTTGTTTGTTTGTTTTGTTTTCCAATTTTGAGCACACTGCTCTTTCTTCGAAATTCACAAACAGGAAGAGGCAAGTGCAGACCCCTCTCAGACTGAACTGGTTTGGAATACCTGGGAGACAGAGACAAGTACGTGAAGAGCTGGTTCCCTGGGTAGTGCATAGGGCAGTGTCAGACATCCAACACTGTCAGATCAGAAAATAATTTAAAACTTCTGCCTTTATTTTTTTCCTTTTTCTTAATTTAAATGCCTATAAGGGTTATGCTATAAAATCCTCAAATTTTCACATACTTAGGCAGCTTGTGGGGCACTGTGTCACACCTTGTATTTAGTGAAACCTATGGCTTAGCTTTAAAATACAGTCCTCACTTCTATTTTCAATCTTCCAAGAAGTAAACCAGGCACAGTAGACCTCACCTTTTCTTTATAACTTGTGACACAATCATCCATGCATCTCTCCCCACTGGCATGCAACAAAGTTGTTCTCATTGGACCAGCAGCCTGTGGAAAAAGAAAGTGGTCACCTGCTGTTTACCACAGTTTCCAAACAGTCTCCATCAGGCTTTGCAACAAATTTCACAATATTTGGTATGCCTAAAGCTTGAATCTTCTCACCTCAGACACATCACCATGCACATGGAAGCCTTTTCTAGAACGCTAACTCCTGATATAAATAAATTGAGGAGACGTGTCTGTGTTAACTACTCTGTTCCTTAAAGAAGCTTCCATGGCGCTAAATGTCCCTAACATTTTGGGAGATTATTCTCCTTGCAACCATGCCTAATCCTTAAAATGGGAATTGTTTTCTCTCAGTGCCTGGACAGCCATTTTAGTGGTGACCTCAGCTTCCAAGTGCTGTGTCTAAATACCTATACACATGGTTGTGTTTCTATTTATTTCACATTCTGTCCTTAAAAGCCATCATCACTGCATCACAGGCTGATGTTTCTCCGTCTCAGTCATAGAAGATAATCCTATAGCTATGCCTCAGCTACATCTTCTCTGGCTGCTCTTAGTTGCAAGGGGATTTTTACATGTAAAAAAATTAGCCAAAACAAAGCTGCAGTAGAGAAAAGCAAAGAGAAAACAATGGCCTGCTGACAGATAGGAGTGTATCCACCCAGAAGGCCATAATAGTCTACACTTCTGCTGGATTCTAAAAGCAGCTAGATAATTTTTTGTCATTAATAAAAACATTTGTAGCCACACCATGGAAACAAAGATAATAAAAGCAATGCAATCCCACGCTCCAGGCCGTGCAGAAAGCTTTGGGTGCCTCCCACAAGCCCATGGATCTCTGACAGGGAGGACACCTGGAAGGGGTGGGAGGTTTTGCGGTAGGCGAGGGTCTGACCAAGCACAGCACATTTTGTGTTCTGTAAACAGAGGAAAATGAAAGGCAGCCAAGTGCAAGAAGAATTAAACCCAGGATAATTTTGCAACTACCGGAGGACAAACAAAAATAAGATTTGGCTAGAGATCAGCTTTAACTCAGAGGCAAATTCATCAAGCTTTACTGATAACATTTAGCTATTATCTCTACAGTGACAAACATCAAAATAGATCATTTCCTTTGTGTCTGAAATAGGCTTTTCTCCTAGCTCCACACATGTACAACCTGGACTGGATAATACAAGCACCCTTATTGCAGCACTGATGCTCTGAAAAGGAGGTTTTTGAGTAAAGCAAGGGAAGGTTTATCACCACAGATCTAGTTGTTTGTCCTAAGAATACTTTCAGTTTTTGTCTGGTCATTAAGATGGATTCACTCTAAGATTTCTCCTTAATACCAGGCTAAACATAAGTTGATGTTTTCTCTTCACCCACACCATTTCTGTTCTTTGCATACACTTTTCAATAGCACACAAAATAGTTTTGACACACAAATTTATACACAAAATGGCATTTTCACACACAAAAATTAAAAAACCTCAGTTCTTTACAGCCACACCTGAGAAGCCCAAGATAAATATGCTGCTTGAATTTAGAATTTTTTCTGCCATAATAAAAAAAACCTTTCTGAGGACAGATGCTCAGATTATTCAGCACAGCTCCTCTGAACTGAGCCATGACTTTGTGTACTCCAGCTACAGATTTTGTCCATAGCAGATATCTCTGCAGACTGATCCTGAACCTAGCAAAGTCAGCCATCAAATCCCATACATTTTCAGTAGGGCAGGATTGCTCCCAGTGGATAAATGTAGTTGAGCTGACAAAAAATGAAGAAAAAAAAGAGATTGCAAAGTTCCTGGTTTGCTCAGCAGATGGGAGAAAGAAGGCAAATCATAGTGTAAAGCATCATTTCACTGAAAGAAGTGCAAGTGCTCAAGAGCTCTCAACAGAGGGGATTTTGCTTTGCAACGTGTAGTCTCTAGAAACAAAAGGAAGGGTGTGACTGAAATGAAGACAGGCAGAATGCAATATTTTCCTTTGATGAGTAAACAGATTTAATGCAACAAAAATCAATGAGGAAACTCTCCAAAGGAGAGTATTTTAATGTGTTATCATATTTCACAAAGATTTCATAAAAATTCAATTTCAATTATAGCACAGTTTACAAAGAGAGGCAAAAGCTGTGCCTCCCTGGAAAACATATGGCCATCAAAACTTCAAACAAAATACTGCCAAAGTTGCTCATAAAAATAAATAGCCATAAGCCAGCATGTTGTTGTCCTTTTAATGTTTGTTGAATGCCTATAATTCTTCTTGTGTCGGCCTCGGCTGTCAGCTTTCTGACACTCAGGTCTCCCATTTGCACACCTCCCCTTGAAGATGTCTTGGAGCAGGAGCTATATTATGAGCAGGGCTTAATTATTTTGGATATTATCTTACATCTCCAGCTGGGCTGCTGCAGAAAAAGAAACCAAATAACTACACACAGCCCCAGAATAGTGGTGTAACAGCAGCAGGGAAAGACTGAGCTGAGACATGGGCCAGCACAGCAGCAGATGCTGAAAAAGAAGAAACGTGCTCTACCCCAGAGAGCAGCAAATGGTTTCCTGAGAACTCTGAACTCCATCCACCAGCTCCTACTTTGAAAAATTAATAACCTGCTCCATGGGTTGGTTTGCCTTAGTCAGGTGAGGAGGCTTGGCATGGGGCACCTCATCTCCAGCACTGCTGCAAGAGGCAGGACAGAGCTGGGCTTTGGCCCTGTGTACGATCAAAGAAAGCATTATGTATACAGGCAGGGACTTATTTTTTTCACTTTTCTCAAAGGAGTAGATGAAAGGCAGTTTTTAGCTTTTGCAGTGCTCAATGCTGCTTAACACTGATTTTGAGCTTTTGCAGTTCTCATTTGCTGTGTTGTGCAACAAAAGGACATTTAGATCTGACACAGAAGTTGCTGAAAATAGATCAAAATGTTCAGCATTGTCCTCACAGTCAGCTCTTTCCACTTGGAATTGCAAGCTGGATAGGAAGGAGGGTAAAAGTATGGGCAGGAAAGCAAAGATGGCTAAGCATCATGCGTTGCCAGATGTGCAGTTTTGACAGCAGCACAACCTGTACTACGATGCCCACTGCTCGGATATGTGTGTGACAAACCCCTTCTCATGCAACTGGGATATAGGTATAATTCTATGGAAAAGAAGCAACCCTTTTTTTCTCACCTTTAACTTGAAGAAGTCACTGTTTTTCTGTGCACTTTCCAGCTGAGCTTCTCCCATAACACCCAAACCCTGCCCTTTTCTCAAGAGAGATAGTTTCTCTTTTGTCCTTTAAGAGCTTCTTGCTGTTGGATGGAGACCAGTATTGACAAGTGAAAGGACACCATGGCTGTAGGAGAAAGTGCCTCAGCCCCTCACTGAGCATTTATGCCTGAGCAATTCCTGCAGAGGGTGCAAGGGAGGGCTAGGGGGAAGCAGGATGAAGGCAGCACTCAGGGAAGAGCCACCCTCCAGGGCAACACAAACTACCACCCTCAGGTCCAAAATGCATTTGGGAATATGGTGGGGAGCTGCTGGTTATACAGATTTTGCAGTATGCTGGGGCCAGAGAAGGAATCTCGGGGTGGAGGGAGGTGAATATAGAGCACATGATAAAATACCAGAAATGCAGCAGAAGAAATGAAAGAAAAAGAAAAAAGTAACATAAGGAAGAGGCAGGACATTATTGATAGCATTAGTAAAGTGTAAGCATGGGGGAAGAAAACATGATGGATGCTGGCAATGGAGGAAGAGCTCACAAAACCAATGTATTCTAGCTGTGACTGAGAGGACAGTGTTCAGAACTATTACTTTTCCTCAGTACACACCTGTCTAGCAAAGATTGTGATGTGATGATATGATGGCAGGCAGCAGTGCCAGCTGCACCTTTGCAAGGATGTTACAGCTGGTACCCACAAATTTTGCTCTGCTTTCACTGGAACAGAGAACAGACATTCTACATAAGTATAAAGAAGAAGAAAATATTTTCTCCTTTCTTAATAGTAGCCTACAACTAGGCTACAGATTTTTTTTTCATAAAGGATATAAAATGTATCATCCTTACCCTCCCACTGGCATTAGTGAGTCGTCTCAAAATATGCCTAATCCCAAATTTAGGATGTGTGCCCTTTGGAGTAAAGCCAAACATCCACACATCTGCCATTAAGATTTTACAGGAAACCATTTAATGGCAATGCTTTCCCAAAAGTAGTTTGTCTACTCACTAAATAAGCCATTTTGACAACTTCTCAACATTCTTTCTAGGTGAGCTATTACGGGCAGTCTGGTATTATGGCTCCTCAGCATAAAGAGCCACCAGTTGTGTGGCTTTGGTCACTTCTATAATAATAAAGACATAAAGGAAAATACGATTTTTTGTTGTTTTCCTGTTAGAGCAGTAGTAGTTAACTTCACGGTAGACATCATAGGAATACTAAAAGAGACTATTCCCCAAAGGACTGAGAAAGTACAAATATCAAATGTTAAGTATATAAAATGTTAAGTTTCAAGGTAGTTCAAACCAGCTTCATCAATAAATATCATTATACAGAAAGATAAGTGTCATAGCATCTCCCAAAAGAACTTGAAAGTTAATGGGGAAAACTTCGAATACAGTTACAACAGCTATAGTATCATGGTGCATAAGAATGTACATTACTGAATATTAAATATTCTCCTTACAATCTACCATCTGGGTCTTCCCCTTGAGGACAAATTTATGCTGATATTTTCCAAGCATCTATGTAGAGATTTGTAATGTCAAGTTAGCTTGAACCCCTAAACCACAAATTCACACTGAGATGAAAGCCCTGAAGGAGATCTGTAGGAGTTGGCATTGACTCAGCCTCACCAATTGCTGTGGTTTAAGCCCAGCAAGTAATTCAGAAACATGAAGCCACTCACTCACTCCCTTCTTTCTTTCCCCCTCCTCCTGGAGGAACGGGGATTGAAATAATGTAAATCTCATGGCGTCCTGGGGTTAAGAATAGTCCAATAACTAAAGTATAATATAAAGCTGCTACTACTAATAATACTAATGGTGAGGCAAATAACAAGGGGAAAGAATATAAAGCTAAAAAAGGAAGGGACACAACACAATTGCTCACTACATACTGACCAATACCCAGCCTGATCCAAGCAGCAATCTGGGTGACTCCCCCCAGTTTGTATAGTGGACATGACGTGTTGTGGTATGGAATACCCCTTTGGCTAGTTTGGGTCAGGTGTCCTGTCTCTGCTCCCTCCTGGCTTCTTGTGCCCCTACTCACTGGCAAGCATAAGAAACTGAGAAGTCCTCGATCAGAGTAAACATTACTTAGCAATGAAAACATTGGTGTTTTATCAGCATTGTTCTCAGTCAAAACATAGCACAGCACCAGCTACTAAGAAGGAGAAAAGTAACTGCTACAGCTGAACCCAGGACACCACTAAACACAAAACCCCGGAATTTGTAGCAGTTTTTGGGTCAGACATAATTTTTTTACTGTGATTTCCTCCTACCCCTTTAGCTGAGTGCCTTCCTACCTGAC
>JAOEHY010008768.1:0-10026 GCA_025447955.1 Psilopsiagon aurifrons
CCCCAATTTTCCCTCCAGAAAAGCTGGACTGTAATTGCTTGCAATCACTCGGCACAAATTGTCTGTGCGTATTTGCTTTTTAATTTTGTATAATCTGGTCCATTTCGCTCTCTCTGCCTTTGAGCTTAACCTCTCTCTTTCTCTTCCTCCTTCTCTCTCTTACATGCCTTCCCTTTCTCTCTTGCTTTAATTCTTTGATGCTACTAAAAAAAAATATTACTAATTCACAATGATGTTTGATGGCTTTTGCTAAGGAAAGGCACTTAGGAAAAATAAAAGAGACTGAGTGGACATGTGCTGCAACTGGTGAGATTTCATTGTTCTCTTTAAAGTGTTTGTTATTTGTATATTTATTTCATTTCTGTTTCCTTAAGGCGCAGAAAGCTCTTTTAATACATCTATAGGATGTCTTTCCCCACTCTCCAATTGAGCTGAGAATGGGAATCCTGTGCACCCTATCTAAGGAGGATATGCACTAGCTGAACAGGCGATATGATTCCATCATGTGCTGTGTCTGAATTTCTCAGCATATGCCTTGCTGGTGCTATACTGGGGAGCCCCAGGGGTTCAGCCATAATCAACATTCTTCCAGGTGAACTTGGTGCTTAATAAATAAGGTTTCTGTGAATTAAGATTCTCATTTAGATTTTGCATTCAGATTTTCTTCAAGCAGGTGCCTCTGCAAGTCACTGTGTCAGAGCCTGGCCCAATATCTGAGGGGAAACCTGGCTGATGTTCTGGAAAAAAAATCTTATGTGTTAGAAAATGGTATTGAAGGTGCTGGGAATGAGAAAGCACAGAGATTCCATCTGCCAGAATAGTTCCTCATCATTAATACTTCATTTACAGGGGACTTCATATAGCTTTGGTGGCATATCAGCACCAGGCATAAGGTCAAAGGGATGAAAACCTCTACCCCACTGCAATTTTGGAATTTTATTTTTGCGGCAGCTGATGGATTTTGTGTGTTTTGCCACCTATTTCTCCAGCCTCAAGGCCACTGTGTTGTCCTGCTCGAGTGCTGATGCTCCGTCCTTCTTCCATGCTCTGGGCTGGTGTAGGGAGCAGCAATGTGCTCTGTGGTGTCTTGTGGGCATCTCAATCCAAGTCATCTGCTCCTGTTGCTGCTCCCATCGCTGCTCCCAGTGCATAATACATAGTGTTCTGGCATAATGTTTGTGCTCCTGTAGCAGAATCTGAGAAGTCCAGAATGTGACTTCTGTAGGTGATAATCTATAATATTCTGTTTGTAAATACTTGGTTCAGTTGTTGTGTTTTGGTTATGGGGGTTATGGGGGTTGGTGGGGTTGGTTATTCTTTTGTTTGTTTGTTTGTTTTTTCCTGGCCATGTTGTTTGGGGTTTAGTTTTTTGGTTTTCTTTTTGTTAAAACAACAAAAATGCTTTGTAAGTCTTATTGATTAATAGAATAGTCTGTACTTTGTCATGAGTTTGAGGTTTTTCTTGCTTGATTTAAACCACAATTCTCAGACACATTCACCCCACTCAGATTGTGGTTGTAGATTGTATATTAAAATTTTTCTGTTATTACTAAAAATGGTCCGAATTGTTTTACTTCAAATGCAACATTAAGGGTTTATTTTCTTTTTAAATGACTTCTAATGAATAGTTCTAGTCATGAGCAGAGATGTTTGTATGAACAAATCCCCTGGTCTTACAGAACAACTTTGGAACAAGCCCTGCATGCTGCCACCATGTCACAGGAGGTATCACGACCCATCAGAAATCACCTTCCTGTTGCTAGTGTACTAAAAGATCTTACTTTCTGTATATAAGAATTTAGCTTCTTATTAGGAGTCACGCTGTGGTGGGATGTCATAGTAAGCTGAGGTCCTAATTTCTCTTGACATTTCTCCACAGGAAGATAACTTTTTTTTTTCTTTTTTTTCACTCATAATATCTTTAAAGGAAAAAAATTGAAAAATCCTGTGGCTGCATAGAGAAACCTGAAAGGGGTCTGGATTCCATTCTTCAAGCTGTAGAGTGACCAAGGAGACAGGCAGACACTGGCCTTCACTGTAAGTATATTAAAAAAAGAAAAGAGAGCTTTACTCTAAAAACAAATAGTTGCAGATTCCCAGTAAACAAACCTGTATGAAAAAAATAGTGCCATTTAAGAGGAAAATTACATGTATATTTTTCTTGATGCATTTTGTGTTTGTTTGCAACGGATTTATAATACTTGTATTATTCAACTTTTCAGTTGAAATTCTAATGGACCTTTTGAAAGGACTGGTGCAGGCTAGGAAGTAAAAAATACAAAATAGTTTCACTGACTTATGATTTTCTGCTGACTTTTTCATTGTCATCTGATATCTTCATTCTCTGTCATGAGACCATTCCGGGAATGTCCTCAGTTGCCTGTTTGACAGGGGGTTGGAATATAGGAATACTTATGAATTGCAGATGACTTGGTAATTTATTCAGATGGGATCTGTCATCTTTAGGTAATAGGAAAGACAGTTTAGATACATGTTGTGAGTTGGATTTGAGATTTTATAAAAGTTTTCTTTTGACTTTCTTCCTAGACCATGCATTAGCACGTGTTCCCTCTGACTTATAGTGTCTTTCTCAATGGCAGAGCCTTGCTCTAGAGGTTTTAAAATTTAGCCAGAACTCACTTAAAAGATAAGAATGCCTGACCAAGCAACACCTTGTACCTTTTACATATCAACAGTGAATGCATCAACTTCTTTTGGAGCACATTAGGAAGTTTATAGAGGTTGGATTTTTTTAACCTTATGCTTTTAAGTAGGACCTTAATGGGAAGAATAGCATTTCTTTGCTGGACCACAGGTTTTGGGGACTAAACACCAGCAGTATTATGCTCAGTTCTAGATGACTCTCATCCAATTGCCATCTGAGATTTTTGATAGTTGGGACCTTTATGATCCCTTGAGCTGTCTCTTCACAATAGTTGTTTCAGGGTCTTTCAACCAGTTAGGAAAGTTCATTATATTTTTAATACAATGTAAAAAAATTAAAATAATGATTTGATATACAGGCATTGATGAAAGATGTATTTTTAAAGTAGTAAATTAAAATCTCATTAATATTTCAGTGAGAATATTTTGTGCTTATCTCTTTCATCTCTATTTTTGACCTATGGCTTGGAGTTCACAGCATGAAGGAGATGGTGAAATCTGTTCACCATAAAATGTTAATTATAAGTAAATTACAGCACAAACGTTCAATCAGCCACATTAATTCTACATAAAGTGAATTATTGTAGCAGAAAATTTTAAAATGTGACTGAATTTTATAATCTGAATCCTCCATTTTCTACCTTTGCTCTTATTGCTGTGCTGTTCTTCTCCAGCATGGATGAACTCTTTGTGCACTGATGGTAAGTGCTTTCTGCTTAGATTGTGTTAAAAATGGAAGAGCACAATTTGATCCATTTGTTTGTGTCCTACAAATGTCTCTTAAATGCAGAAAATTTTATTTGCCTTGTGAGAGGAGACAGTACCATGTGAAAGGTTTAAAATGCAGGAGCTGTGTTTGGGAGCATGAAGCTGTGAGGGTCTTGGTCAGCCCCTGGGAAGGGCACATGCTGGTCATGCCAGCAGTGGTATGACAGCAGCCTGTTCCTGGTGCAAACAGGTGTTGGAGGGATCACAGTGTTACATGCATGTTCAGGACACAGAATTCACTTTTAATCCTCCATTTATTTTGACAAGCAAAAGACGCAGCTGAATCTGCATGTACTTTCAAAATTTAGATGGAGATCTTGCTGGCCTCCTGACCCCTGAGAAAAAAAGGCTTCATTTTAGTGGTATATAATGTAGCTTCCTTTGGAAATCCCAACATTGCGTCATGTTATAAAAAAAATTGTGCCAAGATGCAGGGCTTAAAGAAATGCTTCATGTGCTCTCTAGGGATGACTGTGGGGACCGACCTGACAGGCCTCCAGGGCTCTCTGTCTCACTAGTGAAGCTGAAACAGGAAAATCTTGTTTGAGTAGTTTTATTCTGGCGTTTCAGGTAAAAGGTCCATGTAGTGAAAAAATAAGTAGATTATGGTTTTTACCTGCAATTTGTGGTGTGTCTGAGAAAGCAAGAAAGAAAAGTTTAGAGACTCTGGATACTGCTCAAATCTTCTTCTCTTCACTGAGGTGTTTCCTGAGTCAGTAAGTCAGGTGTCTTTGCAAATAACCATCTCGACTCTAAAATCCTATAAAGCGTTGCCTTGTTGGATTGGGTTTGAATTAGACTTTTTCTTAAACCTTTATGTAATGACACCTAGACATTTTTTTAAACACTGAAATGTGACATACATTCCCACTGCTCTTTAGAGAAAGGCACTTGAGTTCAAGTGCAAAGAAAAATTCCAAAATGCCTTGTGAGGCACAGTTAAAAAATAGGTTACAGCAGCAAGGAATCTGTGTCCTCACACAAGTTTATAGATGGCTTTTCCTCATTAGAAGAAAACTGCCTATTTTCCACTCCTAAGTGTTTTATAGACTAAGGACTTCCTAGTTGTTAGGTGAGAAATCTGCTCATATCAGTGCATAAAGCTGAATAATTTTGTGTGCCAAGTGATCTTTCCTTAAACAATTGTGCACCAGTGATACTCTATTTTGACGACTTTGTTCAATTTTTCTGTGATGTCAAACATTAATTTTTCATCTCAATTAAAAAAACCCAAAAAAACTAAAGAAACAAACCACTTCCCCCAGCTGTTCCACAAAACCTGTAAATGGATTCTGTGTACCTCAGTGCTTTCTGAATCTGGCTGTATTCAAGTTATTTTGACACAGATTTTGCCATTGATTGTACGATGTTGTAAGCAGACACTTGGCTTTTCTTACATGTACTGGCCCCTCCAAGTAAGGGGATCTGGGGACTTGTGTTCACTGAAATCCACGAATATGCTTTCCAAAAGCTATAGTACTGTGTAACAATTTAAAATGCTTTAATTGTCATAAGATATCATCAAGAATGGGAATCCTGACACTTGTAGGAAAAGACCAGCTCTCCTGTAAAAGTAAGTTTGTGTTCCTGGGAGGGAAGGGAGCAGGAAACATTTCCAATTTGTTAATAGCAGCTCTGATGATCTGTGAGGGTAGGCAGAAAGTGGTGATGCCGTGGCAGAGTGACATAACCTCCAGGATTAAAACATATGAGAGGGAAGAGTTAGAAAGCTGAACCCATGGATGCAAGGCATCATAGAATACTTAGGGTTGGAAAGGACAGTAAGATCATTCAGTTCCAACCTCCCTGCCATGGGCAGGGGTACCTCACACTAAACCATGTCACCCAAGGCTGTGTTCAACCTGGCCTTGAGCACCTCCAGGGCTGGAGCATTCACAACTTCCCTGTGAAACCCATTCCAGTGCCTCACCACCCTCACAGGAAAGAACTTCCTCCTTATATTCAGTCTAAACTTTCACTGTTTAACCTTGAACCCGTTACCCATTGTCTCCTCTCACTACAGTATTTAATGAAGAGTCCCTCCCCAGCATCCCTATAGCCCCCCTTTCAGATACTGGAAGGCTGCTATGAGGTCTCCACGCTGCCTTCTCTTCTCCAGGCTGAACAGCCCCAACTTTCTCATCCTATCTTCATACACGAGGTGCTCCAGTCCCCCCTGATCATCCTCATGGCCTCTTCTGGAGTTGTTCCAACATTTACATGTTCTTTTGATGTTGAGGACACCAGAACTCCACACAGTACTCCAAGTGAGGTCTCGCAGAGCAGAGGAGAGGGGCAGGATCACCTCCCTCGACCTGCTGGTCATGCTCCTTTGGATGCAGCCCAGAATACAATTGGTTTCTGGGCTGTGACCACACACTGCAGCTGGCTCATGTTCATTTTCTCATCAACCAACACCCCAAAGTCCTTCTCCTTGGGCTGCTCTGTATCTCTTCTCTGCCTAACCTGGAGCTGTGCCTGGGATTGCTCTGACCCAGGTGTAGGGCCTTGCACTTGGCATGGTTAAACTTCATCAGGATGACATCAGCCCACCTTGCAAGCATGTCAAGGTCCCTCTGGATGGCATTCCTTCCCTCCAGCATATCGACCGAACCACCCAGCTTGGTGTCATTGGCAGACTTGCTGAGGGCACGCTTAATCCCACTGTCCATGTCCCCAACAAAGGTGTTGAACAAGACCGGTCCCAACACCGATCCCTGAGGGACACCACTTGTTACTGGTCTCCAGCTCGACATTGAGCCATTGAGCACAACTCCCTGTGTGCAGCCATCCAGCCAGTTTGTTATCCACTGAGTGGTCCACCTATCGAATTGATGTCTCTCCAACTTAGAGATGGATGTTGTGTGGGACAGTGCCAAACGCTTTGCCCAAGTCCAGGTAGATGACATCAACTGCTCTACCCCTGTCCATCAGTTCCATAGCCCCATCATAGATGGCCACCAGATTGGTCAGGCAGGATTTCCCCTTAGTGAAGCCATGCTGGCTGTCACCAACCACCTTGTTGTTTTTCCTGTGCCTCAGCATGCCTTCCAGGAGAATCTGCTCCAAGATGTTGCCAGGCACAGAGGTGAGGCTGACTGCTCTGTAGTTCCCTGGCTCATCCATTTTCCCCTTCATGAAAATGGGGATTATATTTCGCTTTTTCCAGTCATCAGGAACTTCACTTGACTTCCATGATTTTTCAAATATGATGGGCAGTGGCTTAGCAACTTCATTTGCCAGCAACTTCATTTGCCAGCACCTTCAGGACCCACAGATGAAGGAGTGAACTAGGGCAAGCTGAATCTCGCTGCCATGCCATTGGCTACCTGAACATGTTGAGGGCTTACAGATTTTGTAACTCATCCTTTGATTTGTGCCTTCAGTGCTCGCAGCCCATGCTGTCAGGGTGATGCCATGTGGGTTCCTGCAAATTGCACTCCATGGCTCTATCCTACCACCCCTCCACATATCTAAATCCCTTGCCACGAGTATGAAATGTGGGGTCCAGAAAATATGTATCTGAGTCACTGAGATTTGAATGGCTAAATGCTGCCAACTCTTATTGGGAAATGAAAGACTCATTTTTGTAGTAAGATTTAATAGAAAATGTAAATGAAATCTAGAAATCTAACCAAAATAATTTGTAAAAAAGAGAGTCGTTACCAGAAAATTTATTTGCATATATGTGCAATTTAGGTAGAACTGTGCTGTGACACATGCATTTGTCTTTTGTGACTGACAGCCATGGTACCCAAATCTCCAACTGCTTTGTACAAGCACCTGGGGCAGACTCTGCATCTCCAGATCTGTGTTGAAGTTCTGCGTCCCCTGCCTTCACCATCTCAAGTGCTGTTCTCACAACTGGCTGTGAACCCACACTTACTTTCTTGTTGCTGTTCTAACAGGTTGCATAGGCATGACGAACTTCTTTCTTTTACAGACGCAATATGTTACAGTGGCTATTCCAGATTATTCTGTACCCAGGTAGCTCAGTGTATGTTTGCATGTATGAGCTCTGCAGCGATACTGGAAGAACAGTAGCTGCTTGTATGGACTCATCAATTGATATGCAGTTCTACCTTACAAAAAGTCACTCAGTTCACAGCATTGAGGCTACGGGATATGTAAGTCAATGTTGCTCAAGAGACACAGAAAAGTGAAAGACAGGGTAGGAAAACCAAATTATCACAGGAACCTGGGAGATCACACATGCATGGAACCTGAGCTAGCAGACCTATTTGAAGCATCTGAGATATGCTTAACATTTCACTGTTTAGTGGCACTATATTATGAGGAGACTCCATACAGAAAGATTTCTCCTAGCTGTGTGTGCATTTTCTGGTTTTTGTCAGGAAACAGCATAGTTAAATGACTTTCATTTAATAATTTTCATTTGAAAGCAAGGCTTTTGTTAAGTTTCAATCAGCTGCCTTCATCAGCTAATCGTAAACATGTATTTGTCTATTCTTTCCTTTTCTCGTGTTCCATGTAGTTGCTGCTGGAATAGATTATGTACCATGCATAAAGATGGATTTCAGCGCAGCCGAAAGGTACCTGGGCATGGTGTCATCTTAAAGAAAGATTTATCAGGATGTTAAAAGAAAGAGACGTGATCAGTAAATCCCCTTAAAATGGAAAAGCATAGAGAAGAAAAAGTGTGAGGCACAGTGGCTGCTAGGAGCCCTTGTTTTCCAGTAAGCAGCATGATTGGCAGCAGAAATAAACACTAGCGGGAAGCTTGTGTATCAATCTAATTGTATAATTGCAGGTTGCTTTCTGCCTGGCTTGATGTGCAGATTGTAGTAATGTGTAGTGTCTCTTTGGTAATTTGCTATTAAATCCAACACTAGGAAGTAGTTCAGTTGCTTCCTGTACCTGATGTTTCCAGTACTTGGCAGCATAACCCGTGCCCACCTGCTGGGGCTCTTCATGGTATTTTTGCTTATATGGTGTTCCAAGTTTTTTCAGCAAATGGCAGAAGGTGAGTTAGATGTACAGGTCAAAATGTGATAGCTCATTGCACAGTGTTGTGAAATTCACTGCCAAGAGCTGAGAGCAATGTTTAATTATTCCCTCTGAACTTGTACAAAATATTATTTTATATATGTATTGTAATCAGCACACTAGAAACACAGTCTGCCTGAAGCCTGCACTGGCTCTCCTCAGAGCAACCAGTGGGTCTCTGAACAGTGGTAGAAGAATGGTGTTCAGTGAAACTCCTACAGGAAAAATCCTCAGGGTGAGAAAAATTTCAAGTATTACCTTTGAGGATGGTTGTAGAACAAAGCCACAAAGGAATCTCCTTCTTACTGGGAGAATTGGGGAAGGTTCAACTTTATAGGGTCAAATGTACATCTAGCTCATTATGCTTTCTTAGCAACTTGGCAGTATCTAATGTTCTAATGTTTGTTTCAACTAATTAGCAGGTTTTCCAGTACAAATACCCCACCCCTGTTCCTTGGTGATAAATTGATCTCTGGCTGAAGACACTGTAATTCCGAAGTAGAAGTACATCAGCTTTAGCTTGGAGCACTAAAGTCTGTTACAGAATGACAAAGATGGACTTTTCTGATTGCTGGAAGGTTCTTTCCAACCCTTTTGCTTCCTATGTGTCAGTTGCTTTTTTGTATGACTGTGTTTGCACCTTTTGTCTTTTTCTTTGTTGTGGTTGTCAAACCACTTTTGAAGCCAAAACCATTATATATTAGTTGCTGTGACCTGCATGAACACAGTTTTTGACAAATTCTGCCAAAAACATCCTTTGGAAGACAATTCTAAATAGATATTGCCAGGTCATGAGCTTTTCCATTCAGATGAACATGTTCTTTTGCATCAGTAGTCTTACACCACTAACCCAGGGTGTAGTTTCAGCAACAGTAGCTTAACACATTTTGGGGAAGGTTGCAATAGTTCAGCTGTACTGTGCCTTGCCAAGCTTCACCCCAACAGGAACGCATGGTGGGCATTCATCCCCGCTGCTTAGCGCAGACAGGTGTTGCAGTTTTAAATTACTAAAAAAAAAAAAAAAAAAAAAAAAAAAACCAAAAAAAAAACCCAACAAAACCCACAATATCAATTTGTAAAGTTTCCTGCCTAGGAAAGGGAGGAAGGTATAAGACATCTGCAAGTCACACTGCTTAATGAACACCTAGAAAACACCCAGGTATCATTCTGGGGAACAGAGTTTGATTTCAATAGCGTGGAGTAGAAGAGGATGTATTTTGGACATAGCTGAACAGGAATAAGAATGAAATACAGGATTCTGCATGCTTTTATGGCAAAATCATATGGCCTGTTGTTATAGGGAATGGCTATACTGTAGGATCTGATAAAGTGACAAACTGACATGGGTATTTCTGAACCATTCTGTGGGAATTAATGCTGAATTATAATCTTCCCAGAGCTCACTAGAGGAGTTAAAGTTCCAGATACTTTCTTTCAAAGAGTATCTAATTTTAGATCAATTTTGATAAAATGCTAGCGACTTACTGTATTTGGTTTCTAGGTTCCATACTTTTATGGATAGGTTATAGTCTAATCTAGCCATAGTACTTTCTATTAAATAACTGTAAATGAGTAGGTATTTAAAGG
>JAOEHY010008770.1:0-25773 GCA_025447955.1 Psilopsiagon aurifrons
CGCCGGCGCGCGCGCGCGCGCGCGGGGGGGTAACGGCGCGGCGCCGGACAGCGCGGGTTAGCGCGCGCCTCCGTCCGCCAGCTCCCGCCAACATGTTCAGGTGCTCCGGCTGCGTGCGGCCTCGGGCAGCGGGACTCGCTCTGCCCGCGGTGCGCGGGATGCGAGGGGTCGGGGGGTTTCGCGCGTCGCGGAGCATCGCGTTCCTTCTGAGCGGTCGCGGCGGGAACGAATGCGCGTGTCCTGCGGCGCCCCGGTTTGAGCCGCGCATGGGGCCGTGGCTGCGGCTCTCCTGAATGGTCCCCCCCCCCGCCTCCGTGCAGCCCGCGGGGCTGGCGGTGCTCTCGTTGTCCATGCACCGCTGGTGGGGTGGAGCAGAGCGGAGTATCCCCCGCTCGCCCTCGACGGTCTCTTCGTCCCCGGCCCTTCCTCGAGTCCTCCCCGGCTGTGCTGGGTTTCCGCAGCGCGGTCTGTGGGAGAAGTGGGCAGCGGGGGGCCGAGCCATAGCGCATCTCCTCCTCCGGCTTCTTTCACCAGCCCTCTGCTCGTCCGCGGTCTCGAGCGGGGAACCAGGTTTGCTTGATCCCTGGCGGGTTGGCGTGAGTGTGCCTGTTGAGCGCGCGACTCAACGGCCCCAGCACTCATAATGTTGGGGATGTGGGTTCAGTGTGGCCATGAAATGGTTCTGTGCGTACGCGGTGCCTTCAAAGCCTGTGGGGTTTGCTGTCTTTGTAGAAAACACCTCAAGGAGATCCCATCCTCCAGCAGCAATGTGTCCGCCAGCTTAATATGGGGCTTGGACTGTGACCTCAGCAGGACCTCGGAGCTTCTCTCTGGCATGGGAGTGTCTGTCCTTAAGAAGGACAAGCTGCACCATGAAAACACTCTACAAGATGCACTGGGGTCGTCTTCCTGTTCTCACAAACGACAGAAGATGAAGGAGAGGGACTTTGTCATTGTGCGCCGGCCTCGGCTGCCCCGTGATTCAGGTACCATTACCCTGGTATGCCAGGGCATACCTCAACCTCCTTTTGGAGCTGAGCTGTAAGCAATGCAAAAGACCCTGCCAAAGAGCTGCAGGGAAGATACAGCAAAGGGTGTAGGAAAGGGACTGGCAGAGAAAGAGCAGAGCTGTAACCTGAAGACCTGGGGCACTAAAAGGGGTTATAGGATACTGGGCTCCTTTCCCTGATATTGAAAGGTTTTCAGTCTGCAGCAACTGCAGAACACAAAAGAAAAAAAAACAGCTCTCTCCAGACCTGGCTAGACCATGATATGAACCATGTCCTTGGTTTAGCTGTAACCATTTTTTTTTCTCCTTCTTAGTATCTAATGCAGGCTTTTGTCTGAGAACAATGCTGATAACACACTGAGGGTTTAATTGTTGTTCAGTAGCACTTACCCTGATCAAGGACTTTTCAATCTCTTGTGCTCTGCCAGTGAGGAGGGGCACAAGAAGCTGAGACAGAACACCTGACCAAAACTGGCCAAAGGGTCATTCCATACTACAGTACAACGTCCCCAGGGTATAAACTGGGGGGAGTTACCTGGAAGGCCGAGATTGCTGCTTGGGGCAGGTTGGACATCGGTCTGCAGATGCTGAGCAGTTGTGTTGTGCATCACTTGTGTTTATTGTTATTTTCCCCCTTTTTAGTTTTATATTCTCTCTCCTTGTTACTTCCCTATCATTATTAGTATTAGTAGTAGTAGATTCGTATTTCAGTTACTGGGCTGTGCATACCTCAACCTGTGGGGTTTACATTCCTTCAGTTTTCCTCGCCACCCCACCCAGAGCAGGAGAAAAGGGGGAGGATGTATGAGCAAGCGTCTGCGTGGTTCTGAGTTACTGACTGGGCTTAAACCATGACAGTGCTGTCAGATGACGCTGCTTTTAAACAAGAAAGATTCTGGTTCATAGGCAGCTGTTCTTGAACCTACCAATGATAATGTGAATGGCAACACCTGGAGCCCTATATCTGCTCATGAGAAGTTGAGATTGTACCATGTCTTTTCAGATAATTCAGGGGGTGGCTGTTAGTATGCATGATTTAAGGAGCAGTTTGCAGTACCTGCTTTTTCCCAGGTACCATGCAAAAGCATAGCTCACTTTGGGCTCCCTTCTGGGAGCCTGACATGAGTAGGAAGGATGGGTATTTCAGAAGGGAATGGGGGGAAGAAGGACTATACAAGCCTTAGAATACAAAGGAAGTAACTGAGATGCTCTTGTTTCCAAAATGAGTATACGAACAAAGATTATTGTAATTTTTTTCCGTGGAATTTGTCTTTCCATACCTTTAGTATGTATACTAGGTTGATGTTATGGAAAGCTTTGCATTTGCCACTCGTGCCTAGGCAGATATCTTCCTACAGCAAAGACATGAAAGGGGGATGAGTAGCAGGCTAATGTCTAATGGCTTAGAGATGCAGGGGTGCTTTCTAACAGTCTGTCTGATCAGCCAGCAAAAATGAACGAGTTTTAACTAGAACATGATTGCTCTTTCCCGAAAGATGCTTCTTGGGATACACTTCCGGAAGAGTTGCTTTTGGCCATCTTTGCATATTTGCCCCTAAGTGACTTGATAAGAGTTTCCGTTGTTTGTAAGAGGTGGCATCGTCTTTCGTAAGTATTACTTCTCATCTTGTAGTACTAAGAAAACCTTTTCTTCCAAAGACTGTTAAATGATCTGGTTCTTACCTTGTTTATTCAAACATAATTCAGTTTATGCTATATGTGGGTTATATGTCTGTATAATCAAAAGATGGCTTGCATATTTCAACATTAGTAAGTTCTGTTAAATAGCTTACTCAGTCTTTCGTGACACTGAAAACTTTCAGTAGTTGTGCTCATAGTTCTGAGCCTTTCTACCTCACTAACAAGTAATATTCTGTGCCGTAGGTTTGACGAATCTCTCTGGCAGACTCTCGATCTGGCTGGTAAAATTTTGCTGCCAGGAGTGGTTGGACAGTTGCTGCCTGCAGGTGTTACTGTGTTCCGCTGCCCACGGTCTTCTATTGGTAGCCCATTGTTCAAAACAAGCAAGTAAGGCTTTTTCTGCATGTTCTGGGTCCTTAAACATTGTCTCTAATATTCACAATTTCTCTGTATTTTTGGTTTTAAGGTCTCCACCAGTAATAGCATTTGTGCTGTCTCTGGAGTGTGGAAGTAGTTAGACGTGTTGAAGTAAGAGGATCTGCATTCACCTGTCAGTTATTTAAAACTGAATTGCTGTGATTTGTTTGAAAGTATCAAGCAACCATCATTCAAAGTTGTTTGTATCTTGTAGAACCAGGAATTGTTAGCATCTCCATCATTTTTATATGGAATACTCAAAAAAATTATTTAATTCCAGCAGGATAGACTTTCAGGTGTTGTGATGAATCCTGTCGTTGAAGTTAACAGGTCTCTAGTTTTGGGTGGTAGCTTAACAGTATGCCTAAGTGAGCTTAGTAGTATGTTCAGTGTGCAACTGAATGCAAAAGTATAACTATTTTCTGCAGACTTTGCACAGCTTTATCGTAGGGGATATGTTTACAGTCTGGGGGATTTGTGGAGCAGGTTTTGTAACCTGCCTTTCTCCTTTTTTTTTTATTTTTTAATTACTTTTTTTCTTTAGACCTCTCAAACTTCAATGTATGGATTTGTCGAACTGTACAATGTCTGTTGCAAGTCTCCAGAGTATTCTTAGTCTGTGTGAAAAGCTGCAGAACCTCAGCTTGGAGGGGCTAGTGCTTTCTGATGACATCATCAAGTAAGTGATAAGTTTGGGAATATTCAGTAAATATTTTCCTTTCAGTGCTATCATTTTGTGCAGGCTAACAAAAAATGTAGTTGAGAGTTGTTCGTTGTGGGAGCCTTTTTAGATTGCCATATTTAGGTATCTGACAGGGCTAGCTGGCAGGCTAGATGAGCTGCCTCTTTCCTCGGTATTGTCCAAGAGATGAGGTGAGGAGCAAATACCCCTCTGGAAGAGTGTTTCTTGGTGGGCTTCTTTTTCACCCTCCCAAAGCAGGAGAAGCCTGCTCATCTCTCTAGGGTTTATGTGCCCATTGGCTGTTCCCACAGTCAAGCTGAACAGCAGAGCTGCTATCATTTCCCCATTTCCATGCTCCCAGGAGAACTTTGTGTTTGGCATGCAGGTTCATTTCTGTTTTAAGGGGTCTCAGCAGCTCTCCCACCAGGTACTCGTTGTACTTCTGCACTTTTTCATTGAACTTCACTTGTGAGTGTCCGAAAAACGACAGATTCTGTCAAGCAGAGGAACTGTCACTTAGTTAAACTGGAATGACACTAATGGGCATGCAGTAAACCTCCTGTTCAATCACATCTGGTGATTCTGGAGGTGCCGTGGACCATAACTCAGATGGCAGACACTCTGGGTGTCAATTTGCTACTCTTGAGCTTTTTTATGACTTTCTTGCTCAGAGAAGAAAACAAAAAGCAAACCCACAAAACAGTCAAACATGCAGAAAATCCCAAACATACAAAAAACAAACAGAGCAAGCAAATTCCCACAGCACAAATAAACCAGTGTAGTTTGACTTTTGATACCAGATAAAAAGTGCTTGAAAATGGGTATGAATTAGGGTCGGAATTTTATTGCCTTATCTGTGGCAGTGTTCAGGGCCAGATTGGAGAGAGCCTTGGGTGACATGGTCTACTGTGAGATGACCCTGACCATGGCAGGGGATTGGAGCTAGCTGATCTGAAGGTCCTTTCTAACAAACACCATTCTATGATTCTGTGAACTCTAGATACTGGATGTAAGGGATTTTCCAGGTTTTGGCAATTGCAAGTCTGTTGTAGCCTTGCAGACAAATGCGTTCAGGGGGATGCTGTTTGGACGTGTGTTTTGTTCTCAAATAATCTTCATCTTGCAGAGGGGTAGCTTCAGAAACCAGATGATTGCCTTGTCTTTTGTAGAGGTATAGCCCTGTGTAATAAGCCATGATGTGTGTTTACTGGCATACAGTAGGAGAAGGTGAAAGGAAACTGTTTCCTTTTAAACTTGGCAGTTATAAATATGCAGCCTGTCAGGAATGTAAGGTAAATTGGCAAGTATCTCTCTCAAAGTTTTGCTGTGATGCAACAACTAGAGTTGAGATCTTTAGTGACTCTCAGGTTGGCCAGGTTACTAAAGATGCAGTGCTGCATATTTAATGAATAATTCTGTGCCTGGGATTTTAGCCCTTAAAAATAATTGCACTTCCTAACAATGCAATCACTGTTCCAGTATTAACATTCTGTCACTTTTTTTCTTCCCTATAGAAATATTGCTCAGAATCCCGGTTTGGTGCGACTAAATCTCTCTGGGTGCTCAGGGTTTGCTGTAGAGTCCTTGGAGCTGATGTTGAGCAGCTGTTCTATGTAAGACAAAAATAGTTTTTGATATTCCTGTTTACTGCTCTTCCTGAGAAAAAGGATTCTTTTTAACTCTTTCCATATGCATCCCAGTTGTACTTATCTTTAAGATCTTTTTCTTTTCTCTTTTTTTTTTCTTAATGAGCTGGCTCCTCTTCCTAAATGCCTAGCAGTTGATTATTAGCTGAATAATCAGATAGCTTCTTTCCATCAAGCAATTTATTCTTTAATAGCAAAGATGTAATTCAGCAGTTTTTCATTAATTTCTTTAATCGTCCTTAAAGGAAGTCTGGTGGGTAAACCCCATTTATGTTCCTTTGATATCATGTAAATTCAATTTTCTTGACAAAAGCAGTACATGATCGTCACAAAGTGAAAGTGTGTTTTGAAACTGAAAAGTGGAGTCACAGAGCTCCCTTTGCAATCGGGGTGCAGTGTGAATGGCAGAAAACATTGTGCTTTTCCATTCCTGATCCTTCAATAACCTTTCACTTTATGAAGCCCTGAGCTTAGATTGACAGTACCAGTGATTAAACCATCTGCTGGCCGGAAATCACTGAGCTGAGCCCCAGTCTGTCTGGGGTTTATACCCTGATCTTTCTGCTGACTTCCTGTGAGATGCTGGACAATCTACTTAATTTTTGCTTCTGCAAAAGCACATTTTTAATCTAAGTCCAAGTCAAGTGGGCAGATGAAGCTTAATCGTTCCCTGCCTCTCATGGGTGGGTAATGCTTTCTATTGCTTAGATCATGAGCTCTTTAGCGAATGGCAGTCCATACAGTGCACAGTGGATAGCAGATGGCAAACCTGATCTAAGGAATGCTAGTGGCAATTTAACTGGTTTGTTTTGTTTTTTTCCATTTACATAGAGACCACAACTACCACTCTGAGACTCTGCTTCCATTGTCCATGGTGTGTTTGTCCTCTGGTTAAATCTCCAGCACCTGTGCGCAAAACAAACACCTTGTCCCAGCCCCAAATGGTGATAGGCTATGCGTAATCGAGCATGTAAAGAGAGTTAGGTCACAGTGTGGCTAATGCTTATATAAAAATGTGAAGTATTTTATGATAATGAGGATTAACTGGTCATCTGACCAATGCTAATAATAGCCTTTTTACTTCTCAATGTGAACATCTGTTCAGTAGTAACAGATTCAGATGGCAAACTGAGAAGCAAGTTGAAAAGACAGTGTCTCCCCATGGCGGTCCCTGGAAAGAGCCATTTTCTTCCAAAGATATTGAGTCATTCCAGCTGGAAGTAGCCTTGGAAAGTTATTTTTAACCCTTTGCCTACAGCAAGCTCTAAATCTGGGGATTAAGATTGCTCTAATTTAATCTTAAAATTTAATCTAATTTAATTTTGAGATTAAACTGGCCGGGACCTTCTCTGGCTGGATCTTGAAAACCTTCAAAGACAGATTCCACAGCCTTGCTGGGCAATCTGTTGCAGTGCTTAATTATTATCATAGCAAAATTTCTAGTCACAGGTACAGTGCAGTTGGTAGAAGGTGTGTTACAAGTTTTTGCCTTAGAAGTATCAACTGTAATAGATAATATCAGGACTCAGACCTTGTGTTAGTCTTTCTTCCAAATGCCTCTTTGTTGATTTGTGTGTAGGTTGGATGAGCTGAACTTGTCCTGGTGTAACTTCACAGACGCCTACGTCAAAGTTGCAGTCAATCATGTTACTTCAAAAGTAACCCAGTTAAATTTAAGTGGATACAGACAGAATCTACAAATGCAAGGTAAATAGCAGCATGGCAAACTCTTGTACTGTTTTAGAATATAAAGCAGGAGACTTTAAGTTTTCTCCTGGATGGCATCCTCTGTGAATACAGAAAAATCACTCGCTAACACTGACTTTGTGCTCTGTGTCGCTTGATGTGCTTCCTCTCAAAGAGTCTTATGTCTGTGGCTTACCCATGAGGGGTGGGATGATGTGTCTTCTGAGTTTAAAAACAGTCAGGTGAAAGCTCATTTTATTACTACCTTTAGTGAAAGGTATAGCCCTTACTTCTGAAGTAAGGCGTGGAATCAGGATACACTGGATCCCATGTTCCACTGTGAATCAGCTTTCCAGCTAGTGTACTTGGAGTCTTCTTAAGAATTCTGCTATTGTGGCTGCTGAAGACATCTTGCAAAAGGGAGCAGTCATGGTAACTACTGATGTGATGGCCTATCAGCTAATTTAGAAGGCAAATAATCTCAGTAATCAGTATTAACTATTTACTTGATAATAGTTCTAGGAGTAAAAGTTGGGTAAATTTGCAGGGTTGTATAAAATACAGAGAAATCTAGATCTTGGAAGAGAGCTCAACAAAATGGACTGAAGTATAGGTAAAAGGCTTAGGTGATAAAAAGAAATCAACTTTCTCAGTGCGCAAATGTAGCAATAGGACATTGGCTGACATGCAGGTAGGTAACCACAGGCAGGAATTTTTTTCTATATGCAGGAATTTCAGGCATCTCACCATTACTATGTCTTAGTAGATTTCTAGAGCAATATCATTTGAGTTATTCTCTTGCTAAGTTGCTGGCACAAGTGGCTTTTAGGACTTTTCTTCTGACTCAATGAGTCAGTTTTGCTGAGGATTTAAAAAAAAATGCCTTTAAGGTATCTTGATGGGCAGACTGGATGCTGTAAGTGTTAAGTGCATATCTTTTTAACAAAAAGTTATGTTTCAGCTGTGGGGCACCAGTAGAGAAAGTTATAAATGAACAGTTGTGGAAGTGAGTAGGCTGTATAAAGTATGTTCATCTTGTTAGTGAAAGATGGACTGACTCTGAGTGTTCTGTTTGCAGATGTTCAGACACTGGTGGAAAGATGTCCTTTACTTGTCCATTTAGATCTAAGGTAAGAAAGCCTTTGCAGCTTGTCCTTAAATCATATGGTTCAGGGAATTGCTGTTTCTATTGTAGTGCAGTAATCATATAGCAATAATGCATGATTGTGTAGGATTCCACAAACAGAAAATACTTTCCATGCTAAACCTACAAAAGATCTGTTATTTGGCGTGGCCTAATCTGGAGCAGGTAACTCACTTGAACGTGTCTTTCTTACCACAGCATCAATGTTATATACAGAATTTGAAAACTAATAAGTCATTGTAGCCAATAGGTAGAGTGGAAGACAGCACTGAGGTGCATGCAGTGTATGAGTCTAGCATCCTAGAGAGTGTTTAGTTCAACTCTAATATAAATTTGTTACTTGGCCTTAGAACTGTAGGGGAAAAAGAAAAAAAGGTGTATTTTTGTTTTGACCTCCTCAGTTAAAATATCTCGTTGTCTTGGTATGTGATTTTTTTTTTGCCTTTTTATGGCATGAGTTCTGCTGCAGAATATCCACCTGCAGAGAAACTTCTGCTTCAGTGAAGATTGAATCACTCCCCCACAACACGCACACTAGATATGGGTTATTCATATTGAACAAAAAAAAATACTTTAGTGGTAGAAAAACAAGTTGATATTCATTAAATTTCTTAGCCTGAATTTTTGAAATGGCAGAGTTACTGCTCCTTTATACTTAAACTTCCATGTGCTCTTATGTACAGTGACAGTGTGATGTTAAACCGTCAGTGTTTCCAGTACTTCCATAAACTCAGCTGTCTACAACATCTGTGTCTTAGCCGATGTTACCAGATATCCCCTGCTGACTTAGTGTAAGTAATCTTTAAATGGCTTTGATTTATTACTCAGAGTATAAATTAATTTAAAATTGCTTTATTTTTAGCTTAGAATTGCAACCACTCTTTTAAAAAACTCACTGGTGTGAGGAATTGGGAATGGGGAACTGAGATAAAATAACCTGACTGCTAGAGTACATACCTTTGAGAGTCCAGACTGGAATCAAAAGCATCTGCAATAATCTTTCTGTGATGTGTACTCACGGAACTTGCTGTTCAGTGCATGCATCAATGCCCTTAATGGCATTGTACTACTGGTACTCATTACCATGAGGTACAGCTACAGGTACCAGTCCTTTCAATAACCAGTACTGGTGTCAGTATTAGGGTTTCAGGTGCGCAGCCAGGACAGTATAGTTCTTTGGAAAAGTTGTTGACAGTACTTGCTGACTAGACATTCCTTTGCCTTTCTCTGTGCCTGTATCAGTTATTGGCTGCAACTGAAACACAGCTTAAATTTACTTGCTTGTGGGTTGGTTTTTTTTTTGCCTTTTATTAGTATAGCAGCTATCTATCTTAATCCTTTCAGGAAGGATGTCAATGCTAAAGAAATGACCAACACCAAGAAAAAGGTTGTGAGAGGAACAGGACTATCAAAATGGGAAGCTAAAGAACGTCTTCTGTAGCAGTGTGTGCTGTCATGGTGATAGCTTGTGTGTCTCTGCCTTTCAGCTTTGTCCAGTATTTGCTTATAAATACACAGTTCACATGATGACTGGGCAATCAAGAAGCCAGAGTTGGCTATTTGCCAAAACATGGTACCAGATTGGAGACTGATAGTATGTAGGGACTTTTGTTGTCTGAGCCACATTGTGAAGCTTCATCTGGGACAGTTCCTTACACTTCATTTGTTCTAGCGTTCAGGGAAGTCAAAAGAGAGGAAACAGTTCATTTTCACTCTATGTGAGAGAGAGAGCTACAAGAAGCAAGAGAGAGCTACAAGAAGCAATTTATTCAGCCCATTTCCAGACTTAGCCATGCAGAGAACTAATTCCAGTTAAACAGATGCTTTTTAAAAGTAGGAAAAGGAATTTAACTTAAATAGTTACCGCAATTCCAAAAACTTTGTAGAAATACAGTTACCTCGTTTGGGTAGAGACTGGAAAAAAAAAAATCAGGTTCATTATTAATTTGATGGGGTTTTTTTGTTTGTTTGTTTGTTTGTTTGTTTGTTTTTTGTTTGTTTTTTTTTTTTCCCTTCCCTCTTTTCTAGGGAACTTGGTGGAATTCCAACGTTAAAGACTCTTCAGGTATTTGGAATCGTGACTGATGGCTCCCTAGAGATCCTCAAGGAATCTCTTCCTGACATAAAGATCAATTGTTCATACTTCACAAGTATTGCAAGGCCAACTGTTGGTAGGAAAAGGAGCCATGAGATTTGGGGCATCAAATGCAAATTGGCACTGAGAAATTTTAGTGGCTTATGATCATGTACAATGTACTGGATGCAGTGAACATACTGTGTGTAGCCAAGCTCCTTAAGAACCAGAATGCTGGAGCACTTTCAGTGATAGTATTGTTACTGTAAAACGCATTCTGACTTGGTCTTGTGCCTTAATGTAGTTTCATAAATATTCTCACAGTATTTTTTTACTTAAAAGCCTTTAGAAACCTGATAATGTCAGAGCTATTGTGGATTATTTTTTTTTAATTTTTTTCTGTAACTGGGGATATTTTTTAGAAAGTACTGTGAAGCAACTATTGTAATCAAACACTGCCAGCCTATAGCTACTGTTGCATGTTCTGATGCAGCTTTTGGTGCTTTGAGGTGTTCTAAAGGCGCTTCTGGTTAACTCTACCGGTTCTACAGCTCTTGAAATTACTTGTAGGGGTGCTAGATGTTTCAATAAGGCTTATTAAGGAATTGTCTTCGTCTGAGTTTGTGGACCTCAATGAATTATGGTGTTAAACCTATTTCAATGCTCAGCTGAACAAGATGTAGTAAGATGAGAAGCTACCCACTGTTTATGAGAGACAGAGTAATGAATCTGAATTTACCAAACCTGAAAACAGAAAATAGGAGAAAGGATGTTCACCGAAAAGCAGCTAAATAATGCAGAAGTGAAAAAGTAGTATAAAGGGGCCAATGAAGTTTTTCTTTAGCAGAGCATAAAGATAACATCTGTTTTAATATTCGTTAGCTAAATACACGTTGATAAACCCATTCAGAACAAGCATCTGTAAATGTGTGGTGCTGCAATAAGGTTCTGCAATATTGAAGCATCTGTGACCTTGATCAAGCTTCTATGTGCTTGATAAAAACTTGTAAAAAATACTCTCTTGCTTCCCTTAAAGAGTAAGATCTTTCACCTGCAACTCATAAACTGTAAGAAATCTTGCAGGAGGAGGACTGAAATGATACAGATCTTGGACCTAGATCTTGGACCAAAACTTCAGACTCTGCAGTATGAGTGCTGAAAGGGGTAGATGCTTTGGTGTTATTAAGAAACATCAATTTGTTATTTTTTTTTTTAATAGCTTTGTCGTGGTTTAAGCCATAAATCAGCCACGCAGTTTGTAGTACTTCTCTTGTACCTGTAACACTAATCAGTACTGTCTAGTGTTGGGATTTTTTTTGAAGTCGTATGAAAAGTTGAGTAGTTTTCCAGCACCAAACAAAGAATATAATCATGAACTTCTGTCTATTATGATGGTCCATGTGTATAAGCATGGAATGTTCCAGCAAATATAAGTGTTAGTTGAAAAGTCTTGGGGTAAAACTTGCACCCTGATGTGAAGATGCTGCTGTGTTGTTTCCATGAACGCAGCTATCAAGCAGATGGTATTTATTCATGGATATTTAAAGTGAGCCTACAGCATTACTGTAGGGCTGTTTCATAGTTTATAGCATTTCACATCTCAATCTGAACAGAAGTGCACAGGAATAAATACCTGGTAGTACAGAACAGATCCATTACTGTGGAAAGATTTTATGATGACTAGAATTTAACTTTACTTTTCTATAGTACAGCAAATACACTATTATCTTGTCAATCTGCTCTGGTTTGGTTTTTACTGAGTTTTAGCAGTGTTAGTGACACTTGGAATCACAGAATGGTTAGATCTGGAAGGCACCTTAAAATAGTGTAGATCCAGCACTCCTGTCATGAGCTTTACACTAGACCATGTTGTCACTTAACTCACTACTGGGCTTTGCCCCTCACAAAGCAGTTAATGGGCAATATTCCTTGTGAAAACTGGAGTGGAGAAGCAATGGGAGGTTGGATATTGGATATTGTGTTGCTTCACAGTTTGCAGCCTTAAGTGTATGTCTTAAATTACTTACTTCAAAAGTAAATCTCTGCAGCTCAGCACTAGTGTAAATTCTTCTTCCTATGTACTGTGTAACTCCATACAACTTATTTTGCTTTTAATAAAAATCTGAAGAATTGGTAAGTTGTACGAAGTGACTGAAAGAAAATGTTCTTCCATCCTTAACTTGCCACGAAATCTGGCATGGGTTAAAAATAGGGAAATTTGTTTAAGGAATGTCTGAACAATCATGGTGTAGAGGGCAGGGCATTATCACCAGTATATTTTGAATTTATGAGGCTGTGATTTAAAACCCTGTACAGAGCTGAGATAGTAGTATGGCCTTTATCTGGAAGGAACAGTCCTAACTTGCTGGTTATTTTGAGTATGAGGTTCAGTGTTGGAAAAGGACAAAACATTCCTATTGCAGGTCTATGGGTTATGATGGCAGCTGTAGCAAGCATGCAATGGAAGCCCCTCTGGGTGAGGTATACCACTGCCCTTTTCCTAAGTGAAAAAGCAATCCCTACCAGAAGCTGCTACAGTGATAAGTTTGTGTTTTACTAAAGCATAAAGGCTTAGAAACAGTTACTTACAACTGCACAACAAATGAGAAGAAGCTTAACACGTGAAACACTTCTGAAAGTTGAAATAAGGCACAACTTCATGCATCTATGGTGTTTTTATTTTTTATTACATAATGCATAAACACCACTTTTTTAAAAAAAAAGCAAGGAATGACAGGTCTAGTTTAGCAGAACACATCATGGACTGGCACTAAATGAAAAGACCATCTATCTGATTCTGCCAGTAGAAAAGGTGCAGAATTCACTGCCAGTCCAGGCCGATTAAGTCAGTGTTAAACCAATACTCAGTCCCATCACAGAATACTGTATACCACATAAGGTGTCTGTACTGCAAATCCTTTGTAATAAAGGATCCTTAAAAAGGATTCTACAATTCTTTAATAAGAAAGGTAGCTGCTTACTGTTTATCTATTATAGATCTCTGAATCATCGTGGTTACTTAAATCAAGCATTCACCAGTAAATGCTTCAACAGAAATGCAATTAAACATAGCCAAAACCAGTAGAGGCCGCTCATGAGTAGGTCAGGTTTGCATTTTGCTACGTAAATTAGGAGTCTATCTCTTACTAAGCCCTAAACAAATCATACTTTGAGACTGCAGGGTCTGAAAACATTGTCTTTTAGTCTCAGCATTCGTAACAAGGAATGACAGGCATCATTAAGTCTGAACACATACACCTTGATCAGACTAATCAGTCTCCATTAATACATTAAAGCACAGAAATGTCTCTAAACAAGGTCTCTGCCATGAATTTGTCTATGCAGGTATTTCAGTACACTTTCAATACCTAAACCTCTGATCTAACACACTGGTAAAGTCCTAGAAAGTCATAAAAGTCATTAATTTATGACATCAACACAATGGCACTGGACAGGAGTGTTGAATCTTAACAGTATATTGACTAGTGTACTAGACAGAGGCACATAAACCATTCTTAAATGGTTACAGATGGATTAGGAATAACTGAAACACCCTAGTCTCTGTGTAGACAACTTTTTAAAAGATTAGTCTTTTGCATCTTCACATTTGGACCAGTTTTGCAAATAATTTTAGGCATTAAGAGCTTTATTCTGATAGTTCCTGAACTTACAAAGTTACAAAGGAGTTATCTGGCTACTTTGACTTTCTCCTTCTGGTCTGCAATTGTGGTAACTGAAACAAATAGTGTAAATAACTCGATCTGTAGCACACTTAAAAATCGAACATACATAAACAGTGATAGCTTACTCAAAAAGCTCCATCAATATCACATTTTCCTAAAATTGACTGGTCTGGTCAAACCAATTTTCTTTAAATTCTTGTTTAGAGTGAATACAAATGCTTAAAATAGTAGAAGGAAAAAGACAGTCTATCCAATTTCTTTACCTATAAAGATCAGTTTACATGTTGTTCGGCAATAAATACTGGCCCCACTGGAGAACATTTCCATTAGCCCTGAGAACATCTGTTACAGAAGTCTCTTCATTCAAAAGTAGTTAGAAAACTCGATTTTGGAAGTAGATCGGTAGTAGACAGGACAAATAGATTTGTTTCAAGTCATGTAGCACTAGAGTTCCTGTGTAGGAATCTTCGTTTCATCAAATTCTGCCCCCCTTATCTATGCAATTATCAGCGCAGACTTTCACAGGCAGTCATAGTTCACAGTTTCTCTAAAACATGATCTAAAGTCACTTCCTCTTTGATTTGAAGTTTTTTACTGATTACCTATCTCATGACCAGAGGCATATAAAATTGAAATTAACTTGTTTCCAATTTAGTATCAGTAAAATTCAGCACAGGACTGGAAATTTAAACTTTCTGGGGAATTTAGAAACATACCTACATGTACCCAGTTTTCCAGGTATGAGCTTCTGCTCCAACTACTAGCACCCAGCACATTTCATTCTTCTTCAATTATAAAGAAACTCAGAACCTAAAATTCTAAACCATTCAACTTAATAAGGCCAAGTATCTCTTTTAGTTATAGCCACCTACATACACTGCTGAACACACTGTGACTGAACACCCACTAGCCAGCTAATCCATTCAGTGAAGGAGTATATCTTACTTCAAGATGTTTATTATAGTTTATGTATTTTTATGAAAGGGCTTAATAAAACCCTCAGATTTCAGTTCCCTCTCTAACCAAAACCGAAAGAGCAACCTTATTCAAGATGTGATTAAACCAGATTTTTACTTCTGATGTGAATCTACAAAGTAGAAAAAATACTGGAAGAGGAAAAAAAAAGTCACAAGTTGTAAGAAACTACAAAGCTGTAAAATTTTTGAAAAGTATACAAAAAGTCTGTTTCCATTTCTATTACATCAACATCAGATTTACCAAAATCTATATATCCTTGCATCAATTTGCTAGATTGACAGTCAACTTTTCTACAAAAGTGTATGTATGAAGCTGTTTAGTTTCATCAGTCCCAGACTGTTAATAAAAAAGTGTGCATCTGGATACTTAATGCTCCTGACTTCATACTTGAATGCATCTACCTGTGTTTCAAAGTAATATTCTGTCTTGTTTGCCTTACAAGTTACAATGTCAGTTTTCACTGAGGTTAGTGGTGTGACTTTAGATACATTTCTTTCACACCAGATGCAAAAAGTGTTAAAAATCAGGCTAATGTTTCCCCAACCCAAAGGAATGAAAAGCATCTCAAACTTCCTCCAAATACTCTTGCATCCAGAAAGGCCAACTTCCAACATAATGCAGCATTATGATGTGCTGTCTATCCCCAGGAGTTCCCTCTCTGGATGCAAAGTTGTTCCAGCAGAAGACACTAGTGTCCTTCATTCTTCCAGCAGAACAGTGCACAGTGCATCGTCTGTATCAATCACTATTGAAGCTATCGCCCCATCATTGAACTCAAAAGATGTTCCTCCATCTATAACCATACACGCATCCCAACAGCGGGAACGGACACAGACCCTGCAAAAACACAAAAAATAAGTTTTCACAAAAAGGGTTAAAAAAATAAAATTAAGTATTTCACAGAAACATTTATCTGAACAGTAAGACTGGTTCTTGGACAAGCGTGGGTCAGTAAATGCTTAACCATATGGGAAGATACTTAAGAATTTATCATGGTACTAGCGCCACAGTCCCCCAACCTATCAATACATCGTACAGACTGTCATGGGTTCAGCAGTAGCAAAGAGTCCAGAGAGGACTGCAGAACTTGTTCAGATGGAGACTATTGCTCAAAGACAGGACAGCCTGTAACATTACACTTAATATTGTGAAAGCTGCAGTTTAGATGTATGTTTTAAATAAAACTGCTGATGATGCCATTTAATAGTTGTTTACTTAACTTCTACAGGAAAGTTTCAACATTAGAATCATAAATTAATTGAAGTGGAATATGCAGTTTCAATGCTTAAGATTCACATAGTTTCTGATACTAATGTAGTCTATTTTTGTTACATGAATCGTTCCCAGAGAGAAGGGAAAGTAATTTCAAACACAAAGTTGAAGGTCAGAATGCTTGGCAAGTAACATCATATACAGGCAACACCATAAACAGCATTTTACTGTCAATATTAGATTTTGCCTACTGTATCTTAAGGCTAATGGATTATAAGACAGCTCTTTCAGAGTTGGACAAGACAGAATAAAGCTACTGAGCATCTTCCTCTTCTTTTACTTTCAAAAGGAAAATTAACCATTCATATATGTAGAAAGCAAGGATGCTATTAAGTAAGTAAAAAGTTCTCCAAATTTGCTAGATAGAAACCAATAGTTATTATGCCAGAGCAGCTGCAAGAGTGCAATCTTATTACATGGATGTGCTTGACTGTTTTTGACTTGGGCGTTGGTCTAGACAATGTTGTGATTTCCCAGATTTAATCAACAATTAGCCAGTAACTTAAATTTTCAGGAAGACACCTTTCACAAATATGAAAAACTTGGAAGCACAGCCACAGTGTCAAAGCTTAATTGGCCTGTGCATCACTAAAACACAGCCTAGTCTGGACACTGCAGAAGAACTTGGAAGCATGTTCCACTCCTCCATTTCACTCTGGGCAGCTACTATCTTTATCTTTTATCAAAAAAGATAAAGAACAGCAATGAGGAGATGCGTAGAACCAAGAGCTAACGACCAACTATTAATAGGTAGCAAATTCTACTTAAAAAGGAAAAATGGGAAGATATGCCTCACAGGTATTCAGACATAAGTTAAAATGACTAAATTACCAAATAATTTAGTTTGGAAGGGCATGCAGTCCATCTTTCCACTCAAAGCAGCCCTTACTTCAGAGGCAAGACTAGATGGCTTAGGGCCTTACCAAATGAAGTTTTGAATATCTCAAGGATGGTGATAGCACAATCTCTGGGCAACCTGTTCCACTGTTGACAATTCTCACTCTGAAATATTTTTCCTTTTTTCTAAATCAGAATATTTCATCCTGTGAAATCATGGCTGTTGCTGCCTATTTTGCTCTAAAAAGAGTTTAACTCAGTTTTCTCTGGAGCCATCCACTGGTGGCTAAAGACAGCAACTGGATCCATTCTGCTTAGTATGGTCTCTTACAGGCCTCTATGGATCATGTGTTTTGGCCCCTCATCATTTCACTGTCCCTTTCCTGAATTCACTCCATCTTGTAAATGCCTATGTGTCATACTGAGGGAAATGCCCACTCACCCAAAAGTGGACACATTGAGATTCTTCTTTCTGCAAGATTTTGCATGGATCAAATATTAAAAAGGCATAACACAACCTGCCAACATTTTCTTCCTGTTGTTTTAACAACAATACTCAAGCCCCTCAAAACACAACTCATATTGGATGTTGAAACACTTCAAGGGAATCTCCCAAGGTTACTCCTACTTTGACAAATACACAGAATGAAGCCTTTTCTGTGATTGCTACAGCCAACACTTACTTTGAAGAGAAGCCGCGCTGCCGGCTACTTGAAAAAACTCTGTTTACAATAGGTTCTCGAATACTAAAAAACATCTTTGGTTCTTCTGGACTGTAGACCAAGGACTCATTGTAATCATTTGTTACTGTAAATAGAGAAACCATGCATTAGTTTTTCCTGAAAATATCAGTTATTCTCAGAGACACACAATCCTTCAGAAAAGAGCAGCTTCCCTTACAAGACTGAATACTGAGTCTCAACAGATGTTTAACAGCCTTCACCTGCAAATAAAAAACTAATTTTACGAAAATTCTTTTTAATTCTATTGCATGGAACAACAGCTCTCTTCAGGTGATTAAACATTACATGTCTCTAATCTTAGAACAGAAATTCTCCTGAAGACCAATAGAGATGAAAGTCAAAGTAAGAGCTTTCATATAGAGTCAGACATTTTTCACCAAATGTGCCTAAATAATGTTTGTAAGAAAGACTAATATTGCATGAGTACTAAATACTGAAAGCAGTATTAAGAGTACAGACAAAATTAACTAGTCAAAGGTAAAACACCTTAAAGAAATCTTGCCTTTTTCACTAACCTTTCTGTACTAGTTCTGTGTTCAATGGTATATTCAAACTTCCTTGCTTTTTTGCTGTTATGCCAAAAGAAAGAGACACAATTAGATACGTGTTTATCTTTCCATAAACTTGGCAAATAATGCCATCCTGTTCACTCACCGATATTAAGGATCTCTTCAACAGCTTGTTGTGCTATCTTGTTAATATTATATGACCTAGACAGAGAATCACAGGTCTTGTTTACTAACAGTACAACTGGGGAGAAAACCGAAACAATCTTGCATAAAAAACTATATTCAACATCAGGAAGAAATAAAAATAAATAAATAATTAAAAAAGCTTTAAATTGACTCTTGGTTTTACATCTACCTGTGGCTTTGTAAACCTTAATAAACCATTAAGTAATTCTTCAGGAAACAGCAGCATGATACAAAGGATGCAGTATTTTTACAAATAATCCTCCTGCTTTAAAACCCAAATAATTGCCGATTTAAGTCTGCATTAAAAAAAAAAATACTGAGTGAAAGAAACACTGCATGACAGTTTTACAGACTTTGTGTGTTCTTATCCCTTCGATCCACCTTTTGCTTATTAATACTTTGTTAGTTCTTATTTATGGGACCCAACACTTCTTTACAAATATTATGCCTCTTTTTCTATACCCTAAGGCATGGGTTTTAATCTCACAAGAATCAGTGTATAGAGATAAGGAACTGTCAGATCAGGCATTTTTGCATTTGCCACATTTGGATGCAAAGCAAGTCAAAACTTGGTCTGGACTCCAACAAAATTCTCTCTCCTGTGCCCAAGCTCAACTGAGATTAAGTAATCACAGCCTCTGTATAGCTTTACCTCTCAGGTGCCCAGGTCCCAATACAAGTTAAAAATACTTCTGTCATGGCACTAAACCACTCCAGACTGCAACAGACAACCACTGTACATCTAACAGACTGTAGAACTGCTGAGGATGGTTGTCCCAGACACTTTCTCTTACACTTACTGCCCACCTGCAAGCCTGAGCAGATGCTAGCAAGAAACTGAGATGCACAGTTTGAAACTGTTCTCTCGATGCTAGCAAGAAACTGAGATGCACAGTTTGAAACTGTTCTCTCTCTCAACTAGATACCTTTTTATACAAGTTTTGGCAGCTGAAGGAAGCAGTTGGATATTTAGATGCATTTCAGTCTGAAGCCTGAAATCCCAGGAGACCCCTTAAAACACTGTCTAAGGAAGATCACTCCACTGAGGCTTGGCAGCAGTTTAGAGACATCCAGCAGTATACACTGATTACAGCAGTGGAGATGGGCAACCATGGAGTTTAGTCCCTGGTTCTGGCATTGCTCAATAGAGTGTATGAGCAAACAAAATGCAGAGCAGCATTGAACTAAGACCATACAGTCCCAAGGTACTGAACACTACGAAAGTTACTCTAGCAGTCTGCCAATTTCATCCTTGGCAGCCTCTAGGACTATGTTATGCTGACTGAATACAAAATTCTGAATTACAAAGAAGAGTAAAACCTAGTAACCATGGTTACAACACGACTATTCATTTTTGAATTTCATTAAAAGCTTCAGTTTTAGTTCATCTTAGCCTGCCACATAAATCTAAGATTTGTTGTACAACGTTAAACTATAAGCACAGTCAGACTTCCAGATGAAAGAAGCTCTCACTGTACAGGTCTCTGACATCTCAAAACTAATTTGATTCAGACTTATAAGCATTACCACAGCTTGTTTAATTTAGCCCTCTGATTTAGCCAGTACAGATCTGCTTAGATATGCTGTCTCTGTTTAAGGGGAAAACTTTGGCAAAGAGTCTGTGCCATTTTAATTAAATTTCAAACAGGCAAGAGGCTTGGAAGGAGAATGGACAGCAGATGTGCCAAAGAACACTTAAATCTGTTTCCAAGTACACTTTTTCCCATTCTTGTTAGAGGTTAGGTTTTTAGAAGTTTTCCATGCTACCTCATCTAAGCATTTTAATTTTGGCCAACAAGAGCAGCCCAGAGATCCCCCCAATATGCTCTACAAGAAAGCGCAGAATCTCTTTCCCTTGCCACCCCAACCATTCATCTCAGAGGTGTGCGACCTCTTCCACCAAAATTACACCTAAGGTAAACTTCTATCTCAGTGTCTCAGCTCCTCACCCTTTCGCACAAGTGAGGGGTGCTCTGCTCTTTTCATACCCCTGAAACAGCTTTGGACCATACCAGCAGTGAGACTATTTGGATACTGAATATAAGCACTGACTTAGTCATAGCTCAGGAGAGTCTCAGGATGGACAAAATGCTTAAACAAAATAGGTCCATCTAGCTTATCTGAAGTGATGTTTTATACCAAAGCAGCAACATGTACTTACCATGCTTTCGAACCTGTTCCAGTACACACATTAAGCCCCGAACTCTTCTGTTTTTCCCAAGGACCATCATCAACTGATATCTCATAATAGGAGGCCCTATGAAGCGAGAATTTAAAACTGGGTTTGCAGGATTTAAAGTTCTCCCTGAATAAGACAGAACACACAGCCTTATCAGGCACATAAAAATTTAGAGCAGCTAGTTTCAAACCTGGACAATTTCAAAGTCTTTGCAGCATTTCCCATTTGGCAGCCACTTTTAATTCACAGTTTTACAGCATTTTTTATAACTGATAAAAGTGATTTTCAGCATGAACAGTGGCAGTTTTTCTACAGCCACTTTTCCTATTGAATTATATACAAAAACCTCTGTGGTTCATCTGGGAATAGCTTCATATATAAGCAGGGTTTGCTGGACTTACAAATGAAACTACAAATACATTACCTTCCTTGCGTAATTGTTGAACTACTGAAAACCTGTGTGTATGCTGTGATTTGGTCTCATAAAATTACACCAGGGAATACTAAGAAGTAAGGTACTCCATCATCAGCAAGTAATAACATGGCTTCAAGCTGAATTCTTGATCACTTTATTAATTAAAAATCTACTATGATTCTTCATGAATGGTTTTAGTTTTACGACAGTTGGAAGGCTTAAATTTCTCTCAGGGCAAATTCTTCATAAAACTCAGATGTAGTTAAGTCTTGGGGCATAATCATAATTCTGCAAGGTATTACTTATATTATCAGTGGATTTCTAATGTTAGGCGTAGAGACCAGTCTCTGAAAGCTTCAGAACATCCAGGAGTATAGTTATGAGCTAAAGCTGTTGATGTTCAGAAGTGCCTAAATCAAACAGTATGATGTAGTCTTCAGATTAAGATACCATCTTAGAAAAACACTATATTGCCTGTGTTCAGCATGTCTGAGTTTCACTTTTCTTAGTAGAAAGGGGTAACTGAGCTGGTTTAAGTGATGAATATTTAAGTATGGATCAACTAGGAAATACACCTCTTGAATATTTAATGTCACAGTTTACATTCTTGGTAGCCAAGGAGATTTTGTGTACTTGGTCTTGAGAACATGGGAAGACGAAAGAACTGGAAGCAAATTAAGAATGCAGGTGCACAGCTTAATTCAGTTTAAGATAATTCTTGCAAGCTGGGTATGAAACTTAAGTTTGGTTTTTTCCCCCCTCCATTTCCTTCAATTTCCTTGTTTTCTTAACTAACATGCAGAATCAGACCTTGGAAGAAGCACCTACAGTTATTTTGCCTCAATATATAACAGACTCATGCATTACGGAAAAGTTATCTAAGTGACATCGTTATTTAGTCTTCAAGTGCAAGGTCTTCTTACTGAGGTTTGTTCCTAAATGCTTCTTAAATATACTGGAACCAAAGAACACAATGTGTCTGTGACACTCGGAAGAAGGCTTTTACAAAGTGTTGGAAAGCAGCTTTGTGTTCCTCTCTCACTGTATGTTAAATAAACTTTTAAAAATCTTGATGAAATTAGGTTTAACTTAGTTGAGAGCAAAGTTTCTATCTCTGAGACTACCCTTCTGCTCATCTGAGGCTGCAGTCCAGATGGAAGATAAAAGTACTCATGGAACATTTATATTGTTTCCAGCAGCAATCAGTGTCCCAGGCACTGCACAAACAAGAAGATGTAACTCTAAAAAACTTAAGTTGTTTTGGTTTTTAAAGACGCAGAATGGGGAAAGAGATAGAAGATACAAGTTCGGTCAAATCTTGACCAAGAATCATGTTTAAACTCCTTTCCTACAGAGCCATAGCATCCACAGCTTTCTTGTTACTGGCAGAAACGCACTGATCTTCAGGACAGAAAGGACAGCCAAAGGTATCCTGGATAATGCAGTACCAGGATTTGATGCAAGCTCATTTCTTAAAACAATGAAATAAGTGTTTTCCTACAATAACAGAGCTTCTCACAAAAGCAGGCTGATGCCTTTGCTCTAATGACAGAGAGGCAGGGAAAGGAGAACCTGGTCATATCAAAAACTATTTCTGCTTGGTCATGCTAAAAGCTTATGGAAAGATATTTAACAAGAGATGCATGAGGCAGTTTAAGGACAGATAACTAAATCTCCAATCCACTGTAAAGAAAGGAAGTGAAACCATTTCGTTTCCTCAGAACAAAGCAGGAAAGGAGTAAACCAATGAAGCAAATAGCCAGGAATAAGGAAAGATGAAAGAATGGCCAGACAGCAAAACCATAAATTAACATCACTGCACTTACATCTCCAAAAATACACTTTGCAATCACCAGCAATACATTTATGGACTAGAACTGAAATTTGACTGCAAAGACATCATTGACTGTTCATTGCTATGTCGTAAAAATAAAGTCAACTGTGCCTTGCTGCAACAACTAGTAATTAAACATACCTGGATGAAAGAGATTCCCCAATGAAGACTTCATTGAGGGCTCTCACTGGTAAAAGATGCGGACCAGAAATGTCAGATCCTGCAGATATAAAATGTAACAGTTTTAAATCATGGCTCTAAACCTCAAATATTCAAAACCAATTCACAACTCACTGAAGGACATACTCTGCTGTCTGTGTTTGTACTCCAGATATAGCGTTCCATCTTCTACAAGGACTCAATTTTTCACTGATTTAGTCTGCATCAGTCCTTGTCCTTTACTGGAGACTACACATATTCAAACCAAGGTCAATAAGGTGACACTAATGTTCTGACATTACTTTCCTTGAAAACTCAGGGTTACCAGACTGACTGAAGTCTTCTGCCACTGACTAAGCCTTGATAAATTCGCTGACAGTGACTTAACAGACATTTCTGATAAAGGTCAAAGAATTAGACTTTATACCATAGGGTTATTAAGGGGGATTAACAAATTGGTCATGTTGACAAAGGGCCTCTTAGTGAGAAAGTGCTAGACACAGGTTAAGGATAGAATCATGCATCTTCAATCCATGACAAAGAGAACTGTCAAAGGTGTCTGATGACTGAAGATTTACCGAGGGAGAAATTCTCACATATAATTATGACTTATTTCTCATTTGCTTTCTGACAGTCTGTGACCAGCTTTTTCAATTGCAAAGTAACCCATCTCAAACGCAGCATGAGTTAAGAGCATGCTTGCAGGTACACTAAGACACTTTCAGTGTGGAGCAGCTAAATCAATGGTAAAATGTTCATGTGGTGTCTATAGTAACTCCAAGAGACAGCATTTTAAAAACACCCCAGATATTGCCTACAGGGATGCTGGGGAGGGACTCTTCATTAGGGACTGTAGTGAGAGGACAAGGAGTAACAGGTTCAAACTTAAACAGGGGAAGTTTAGATTGGATATGAGGAAGAAATCCTTTACTGTAAGGGTGGTGAGGCACTGGAATGGGTTGCCCAGGGAAGCTGTGAATGCTCCATCCCTGGAAGTGTTCAAGGGCAGGTTGGACAGAGCCTTGGGTGGCATAGTTTAGTGGGAGGTGTCCCTGCCCGTGGCAGGGGGGTTGGAACTGGATGATCTTAAGGTCCTTTCCAACTCTAACTATTCTATGATTCTATGATTTTTAGTTACTAATCCAACTCTGCCTGAAGGATTTTCAAAAGACATTGCCCTAGCACATGGGGAGCTGATTAAAAGACCATTAAAATCCATGGAAGATCTCACCCTTCTCCCTTAAGAGTTAGAAAATGCTAAGTAGTATGATACAAATTGATTGACAACACTATGATCTATCCTACATGAGAAAAAAACAAATATATGGACTACAAATACAGCACAGGTTCCCCGATCTTCGTTCCATTAAACCAGCTGTTGCTTACAATCTGCAGCAAAGAATAATAATTACAGATATCAAATTTCATTCACATATCAGTAAACAGAACTTTTGCCCTGGAAGTGCCCATTTAAATGTGAGTGATGACAACCTTTTGTTAGTAAACATGCAAACTGGGATCATTTCAATATTTCAAAGGATTCAAATGACAGGTAAATGTTTGCTTGCTGAGCTGATGCTTTAGGATGCAGTCCTTAACATGCAATTCTGAGTGTACATATTTACCCAGAATACTTGAATTTGATAATCTCATTGCTCAAGTTCTTCTGTATGACTGCCCTGTGCTTCTCATCATGCCTCAAAGCCAACCCTGAAGAGACAAACACTTACCAAGAAAATGAGGAGAAGCCTCGTCTTCTTGGATAAACACATGTCGAGCACCGGGAGGGATGTCAAACATCTTTAGGTACCCTTTGGCATGTGTAGTAGTCAATGGAGAAAGCAGAGACAGAAAGAAAAGGTGACAGCTATGGTTAGGAGTGGGCTACATGACCCAGATTCTACTTGCAGAAGAGGGCATCCATCACCAAATGAGAAGCAGTGTCAGAAAGAAACAGAGCAAATAGTTTTGTAACCTGTTTGGCAGGACCTCCTTGTGTTTTTTCACTTTCAGAGGGAGAAACCAGTTACAAATCTATTTGTCACTTGACTAGGTACATTGCTATAGGCTGTGTCAATCAACAAGTCAGGCAAAAATGTTCCCTATGCTTTCTCAGGACACAGGTGAAAAACACAAGTCCTCCTGTTTGTTTTTTCCAAATCACTCATCAGCCAGGTTGTTAGAGTGGACTTGACTTACTGACATATTATTAGATATTAATGTCTGAAGTGTGTCTGCTTACTTCTGAGACATCAAAGACTGGAAGAAGGAGGGTGTAGCATGAAGAGCATTGCCCCTACACATAGAATCATAAAATAGTTAGGGTTGGAAAAGACCTTAAGATCAACTAGCTCCAACTCCCCTGCCACAGACATCAGAAAAGGCTCGTCGGTATGGAAGCCAACACAAGTTATTTACAACTGTGAATGTAAAATTGTCCTGGGTCCAGCAGTAGCAGTCATTTTTCTCCTTCTCAGTAGCTGGTGCAGTGCTGTGTTGTTGACTTTTGGCCTGGGAACAGTGCTGATAACACCGACGTTTTTAGCTGCTGCTCAGTATACTTACTCTGACCAAGGACTTTCTGAGTCTCATGATCTGCCAAAGAGGAGGGGAAGCCGGGAGGAAGCAGAGACAGGACACCTGACCCAAACTGACCAAAGAGGTATTCCATACCACAGC
>JAOEHY010008773.1:0-31248 GCA_025447955.1 Psilopsiagon aurifrons
CGATGCGATGCACCGGGGCACCCGGGGGGGTGTGGGGGCACCCCATGAATGGGGCTGTCCCCCCATCCCTGCCCATGTGCTGGGGGGATGTGTCTGCGAGGGTGCCCTAAATCCCGGCAGGGCACTCCAGATCCTCGGGGGTGCCTTAGATCTCTAACGGGCATCTCAGACCCTCATAGGGCAACCCAAACACCCCAGACCCCCTCAGTTCTGGGAGGGGGCTGCCTAAGAATGGGGAGCTGCCTTTTTCTCGCTGTATCCCCCATCCCCAGAGCTCATTTTTGTGCTGTGAAGGAGTTTGGGGTGATTCCCAGCACCCCACACCCCCAAGGCTCCCAAGCGGGGGTTAGTTGGGGGACCAGCCTCAGCACTGGCCTTCACTGATGTGTTCCTAGGGCCCATCTCAGAGCCCCTTCTGCCAAGGGGGTCAGGACAGACCGTGGGGAGCCAAGGCCTTGAGAGCTTGCTGTGATTTAGTCGGGGTCACATCATCAGGGGCTGCCTCCTGCACATCCCCCCCCAGCGTGTCCATGGGTGAATGAGGATGACTCACCAAAAAAGAACAGGGAAAAGAAAAAGGGTTTGCAGGAGGAACAAATCCCTTTCACTTCTCGGAGCACCTGTAGGATTAAGACAATGCTGGTTATGTAAGGGGTGGGGAGGGGGGTGGGTTTTTATTCCTATTAGTATTTGCTTCTTATGCTCCCTTGCCATCCTCTTACCCTGCGAGGTGAAATGTGGGGAGATTTTGGATGTTTGAGGGCATTCAGGGAGTGCAGAAAGCAGGAGGGAGGGTGGCTGTAGGGCTATTGCACAGTGATGCACCATTTTCTATTTCCTCCTCCAAAGCAGAGCACCACAGTCTCCCTGAACCTCTTTATTTGGTGTTTTAAGCAGCAGAGTGAAACACAGAGCAAGGGGGATTTGCAAAAGCACTGTCTAGCAGGCACGATCAGGGGCATGGACTCTTGAGTTCTCTCCTTGGTTTCATCATCATGGTTCTGTGATGATTTGGGGTGAATGCCCATCCTCCTGCTTCTGGCTGGTCCTGTTTTCCCTTCCCAGGAGTGCTGTGAAGATGAATTCATGCCCACCAAGAGGCTGGAGCCCACTGCTCAGTGCAGAATACCCTGGATAGACCACATCCACCCATCTCCTGCAGTGGCTGGTGGTGTTTCCTCTCCCCCCCCGCTTCCCCAACCTCTCCTCCAAAAAGCCTCTCTTCCATTCATATACATTTTTAAAGAAAACACACAATCAATAGTCTCTCAGGCTGGAATTTCATTAAGGGTTTCATTGCACTCGCTATCGATTGCCAGCAGGGCTGGGAGCTGCACAGCGTGGGTCTGGCAGACACGGATGGTGCCCTGCCTGTGCCATGGTACCATCCGGAACATCCTCCATAGGGCAGGGCAGCGATGCCAAGGAGACAGCCCTGGGGTTCACGCCAGCATCATCAGTGGGCAGAGGAGCTGGCTGGGTCACACAAGGGGCGGGGGGTGCCCCTTTTAGTAAATTCCCTGATTTTACTAAACACGAATGGTGAGCAAAACATGCCGGGAGCCCAGGGAAGGGCTGGGATGCTGGGATTTCTCCCTCCCATCACTCAGGATAGAAGCTTTGCGATTGTAAAGGCTTTGGTACATAACAGGCTCTCTTCTGTGGGTTGTTGCTTGCTTCAGGATGTGCAGAACAAGGTTGGAAAGCCTGGCCTTGCTTCTGGTGAAACACCGGGTAACCTTGCAGGGCTGCTGTTAAAAACCAAAGCAAGCTCCAAGTGTGGAAGTGCACAGTTTGCGCCGCTGCTGGTCAATCACTTGAAAAATCCCAACCTTCAAAAGGATTTGAGGGCTAATTTTAGGTCTGTGCCTTGCCCAAAGAGATCTGCTATAATTGCTGGGGTGAAAGTTGAATTTCTCCTGTGACTTTTCTCAGCAATCCCTAAGGAACCGTGTTCCGACGCGCAAAGAGCATCTCTGGTCCAGCTCCCCAGATTGTCTTTTGAAGGCTTTATTTTTAAACCAAAGCCACAGGCTGCCTTCAATGGGACATAAATCCTTCATGAGTTCCAGTCTGCAGCTGGTGGGAGCTCCTGTGGATGGGGATGAGCTTCAGCTCAATCCCTTGTCCTCAATTTCTGGCCTCACTCATTGCTGCCCCATCACCACAGGTGCTGAGCAGAGTGACCCCACTCCCCCCCCCATGGACACCACTGTTCCCATTCATCACTAAACCCTTTTAATAGGAAGCGGGGATGAGAGCAAAGCATATTGCTCATAGAAACATGGCCTTGCTGCTATGCTAAATGATTTAAAACTGGTGGTGAATAGACCTAATATGTGCTCGCTTTTGCCAATTCTCATTACGCTGGGAATCCCTCGGAGCTATTAGCTCCACGATCCAATAGCTGGAAGGAGTCAAGAGCAGGCACGCTGGGGAGGGCTGTTGGCAGCTGCCCGGCTGGAGCGTGACATGCCCTTGAAATCCTGTGCCCGGAGGCATCCGGCAGCATCCAAGTGGTGCCAGCTCCGGCAGTGTCCCGGGGAGCAGGGGCCAGGATGGTTTTACAGATGTTCCTGCAAACCCCTCATGCTGTGGGTTTGCAAAGCCACCGAAGCACGGTGGGGATTGAGGAGTGTGTTAGGGGCAGGAAAGCAGAGCGGGAGGTGAAGTGTTTTGTCCCTCATCCCGAGAACACCCTGGAAAGGAAGGTTGGAGTCTTCACTGCATGGGGCAGCCGTGAAACCGCTCCGTGGTGCAGGCACAGCAGAAAGCTGGGTGCGTATGTGAGCTGTCAGCCAGGCAGACAGGCCCCAGGCATCTCCGGGGTTGTCACAGCTGCAAATTGTCCAGGAACAGCCTCTAATGAGATGTAAGAGAAGGATTTACTGTAGGAAGATGTCATAGGGATGAAAAGGGAAAAGAGATGAAACCAAGAGAAGCAGCAGTTTGGGTTTGTATTTATTTGGGAGGGAGAAATTGCTTTAGAATGGCCTTTGGTGTGTGACAGAAGGCAAACAGGCAGTGACAGCCCAGCCACTGGGCTGGGGGAGCCTTCTGCTGGGAATCACACTGATGTGAAGACCTTGACATACAAATTCCCTTCTCCTCCTCACCCCCCAGCTCAGGACTTACCTGTGAAAGGGAGAAAAGCACTCTCCTTTTGGCACAAAGACCATGGCCAAGATTTCCTTTGCAACCTGAGCTGTTGCTTCCTGCACTGCCCAGGGTGCCCGCACAGCCCTGGTTGAGTGATGCTCTCCCAACATGACGCTTAAAGATGGATGAGCCCAACCGCAGACCAGCACAAAGCCAGACCAGCGAAATCCCCTGGGGAGGATGTACAAACAGAGGGATGTACAAACAGAGGGATGTGCAAACAAGGGGATGTACAAACAGGGGGATGCATAAACAGGACCAAGCCCTGTCCTCATCTTCTGCTGGGATGATGGAGTTTGGATGGAGACAGGGAATATGGGCTGAGTGGAAGAGCTGCACAGGAGAGCAGTCAGCTTGCTCACAGCATCAACAATTAATCCTGCATCCTTCTTGTGTGTGCAGCAGGTCTCCTGCCATGTCCCAGCTCTTCTGCTCTTCAAATACCTGCTCAGGATCACAGTCAGTGGCCTCCCAGTGTCCGACCCAGCTGGGAAGGGATAGTTGGAGCTGATGATTGTGGACTCTACTGATGACACTGTCAGGCAGAAAGGGGGTTCAGGGCTCAACCCTTCTTCATAGTTGATGATCTGGGAGCTGTACTGGGAGCAAAATGGGGATGTCCAGCTCAGCACCAGCAGACATGATTCAGTGTTTCCATCCTAAAGTGTTTTATTCTGTCTGATAGTGATGCCTCCAAGGAGAAGTCTCTTCTGCTGCATCCTGCTGGGATGGAGCTCACTAGGCCCCTCCAAACACCCCAGCCCCGACCCAGCAGGATGGTATTTGTGCTTGCTCATCGTCTCCAGGAAGCACATTGTGGAGAGATGGTTGCATTCAGAAACAACATCTCCTACAAGGATATGTCCCTCCTGAGGGCATTGGGCACCGTGGGGGAGGCCACTGGAGCCAGGTGCTAGTGCTGCCACTGCTCTTCCTCCTGCTGATGCAAATGAAAAGTGATGCTTTTTCTGTGCTGAAACTTCCCCCCCGCACCCCTGGCAGGGCAGCGGGGGAGAGCTCACGAAGTGTGCAAGTGTTTGCAGGCAGATGCAGAGCCCTGAGTGGGGACGAGCACCCAGACGGGGGGACATGAGTGTGACACACCTGGGGCTGCAGAGCTGGAACTCCACCAAACCCCCTCAAAACCCAGTGTGATCGCTCCTGACTCCTGTGCTGCTCCTGCAGCCGTGCCTGCCCTGCTGGGGGGACCAGGTCCATGTCCCTCACTGGGGGACAGGCACTGTCTGCTCCTTCCGTTCACAAAGTGCCTCGCATCCCTGCTGGAGCAAGGTCTGAGGCTATGAGCTGCTCGCAGGTTGTCTCTTCAATATCCCTGTTCTGTGTGCTGTTCTGCTCTGCTGGGGCCGTGCTTGAAAGATGGTGTCAGAGGCTTTGTTTAGCCTGGGCAGGCACCATGTAGGAAGGAGCCATGGGAGGAAGAAAACCCTTTCCACACATACTCTGTGGCTGTGCTGTGCTGCACAGGAGGGTTTCCAGGGATGAAGCCCTTCATGCTGCATCACCATTCAGTCACCTCCTGCATCTATTTGGTGGTCTCTGCTCTGGGACAAGCTTAGGACACCCACTTTGCTGGTCCTGGTCTGTAGCTGGGATGATGGAGCTGTTCATCATTCAGCATGCTCTCCACAGCATCACACAGCCCTGTGCTCCCACAATGCTGTTGCTTCAGGTTCCCACTTATCCTAAAAATTCCTCTGCCCTGTGCCCGCAGCCTCCAGCCATGAGGAGCCAAACCCCTGAGGATACCAGGCACACAGAAAGGGGGGGCTTCACCTTTCTTGCTTCCAAATGCTCCTGCAACAGCAGGTCCTTGCGCCTGGTGATGGAGGGGAACGTGTGCTGCTCCTGCCTGCAAAGGGCTGATCTTTGCTATGGGGGACCGTCTTCTCCCTGATGTTTTCCACTGCGCTGGTCTATGTGGCTCACCATTGTGCTTTCCCAGGGTTTTGCTTCCCTACAGGCTGGAGAATGCCCTTCTGGCAACCTTGGCTTTGAAGCAGCCCCACGCTGCGGGGTCAGGCTGGCCCCAGTGTTTCCGCAGTGCAAAGCTCTGACTGCACCTTGCACACGTGTTAAGAAGAAAAGGGAAATAAAAATCATTAAATATTAAAAGCAAACCCATCTGTGCCTGGACTCCGAGCAGCTCTTACAGATGTTCTCAGCACCAAAATCCCAACCCTCCCTTAGCTCTGAAAGCCTCTTCCATCTTTTTACCAGCCCATGGGGAGCTGGTGTGTGCGAGCAGCAGGGCTGATGTGCAAAGTGCCTCCAAAGAGTTCCCGAAGTGAAGCCACATGGCTCACAGCAGCAGCTGGGACGCTCCTGAGCCCTGCGAGCCTGAAGGGTGGAGGGGAGCTGGGGAAAAGCCCTGGATAATCCCATTTGTAGGCCAGGGCACTGTAAGGTCCTCAGTGGGGGCAGCCCTGTCCCCACCCCGGGGCAGGCTGTGCCACTGCAGGGGAGGGTGACACCACACTGGGACAGGGTGGGTGCTCGATGGGGATGGGCTGCAGCAGGGACAGTGTTCACAGAGCAAAGTGAGTCTTTTTCAACACGATTTGCCCTTTCCTGGCTGCTGAGGGGTGCGGGGCTGGCTCCTCGCATCCAGGGAAGGGCAAAGCTTTCTGCAGGCATTGTGGGCCCAGCTCAGAGCCCTCCTCTGTGCTAAACACCGTCTCCAAAACCACCAAGAGGCTATTGTAAAACCCCACTATTCCCTTGGAGCCCTTTCTTTCTGCTGACCCCACTGTGGCTGGGGCCCACAGGACCACTTCCCTGAGCATCACCTCCCAGCATCTCCAATGGGAAGGCAGCAGTGCAAGCAGGCTCACTGTGGACCAGCACTGTGAGAAGGGGTTTCCATAGCGACGGGCATCAGAAAGGCCTCACATCCTGGGTATTCAGGGCAAAGATATGGGGGTAGCAGTGTGCTGAGGGGGTACCCTAGAGCCGCGTGCTGCAGCAGAGTGCATCCCTCATCCCTGGGACATCTCTTACAGCCACACCTCTCATCACCTCCCTCAGTGACCTGCAATGCTTTGCAGAATGCCTCAAAGGACCAGTTCCTTGGGGGGGGGGGGGTGTCACAGCAGAGCCACCAACACAGCCCTGTCTCCCTTGGGGCACCCCGCAGGGTGTGCGGGTACCCCTGCTCCCTCCCTGTCTATTTTTGGCAGGCCATGTGCTGCCGGTGGGGGCAGTTATTCCAGGCATGAGGAGACGTCAGAGGAGGTTGTTCCAGGGCTGTGGTGCTGCCTTTAGTCCTGGCACCCTCCTCTCCGGGTGGGAATGCCAGGCTTTGCTGCTATGGGTTGCACTGGGGGGTTTCACCCCTCTGCTGAACTCACAGGGGCTCTGCGCAGCAGAGAACCAGTGCTGGAGACAAAGTGCTAATGCAGTGGAGCAAAACACCCTGTAATGGTGCTGAGCACTAATGCAACAGGGGAAAAGCACCACGCCATGGGGACAAAGTGTTAGTGCAACAGTGGCAAAGAACCATGCAATGGGGACAGAGACCCTTGTAATAAGGGCAAAGCTCTGTCAGTGGGGACAAGGCCTTTTCCAGGGTCATGGCCCATCCCCTTGCAGCTGTGAACTGATGAAAGGAAGGGGGCAAAATGGGTTAGGAGGAAGGAAAAGGGTGTTATTTCTGCTGGCTTGGGTGGGACCTGCCTCCATCTGAGACCCAAACCGTGACCACGGTTGGGCCACGACTGTGCTGTGCCCAAGGCACGCAGGCACCCATGGCTCTGCCTGGCACCAGCACTAGCCCTGGGCTGGAAATTACCCCCATGGACAGGGGAGCCAAAGGGAGATGTGCGTTTCACCACTGCGTGGGCAGCATGACTACCCACATCCCTCCATCCCCTTGTCTTAACCCCAGCACTATCTCTCAGCCCTTCAGCTCCTCAGACCATGCCAAAAGCCGGCACAAACTCCAGACACTCAGCAGCTCACCACAAGCCAGCAGCTAACCCTCAGTAAGGGCCATTCCCAGAGGAACAGCTGGGATGAGCATGGCTCACTGGCTGCCCGAGCTCTTTGTTTTCCAGGGAAACAGCCACCAGGGATGGGGAAAAGACCCCGGCTGCCCCAAGGCACCACGGAGCCACCAGCTGGGGTTTTCCTAGTCAAAGCCCCCTTCCCACCCAGCACTGCTCATGGAGCAATTAGCTGCCGGCTGGGCTGGCCAGGAGCCGCTCCCAGTGTGACTTGGTGATCCATAGCTGGGGCATCAGTCGGGGAAACACAGCCGATTTCTGTCCTTTCTTTTGTCTCCCATTGCAATGCCAGTGCTGGGGACAGAGCCTCACCCCTGCATGTTGCAGCTCGCAGGCATCTGTCCTGCGCTGGCTGATGTTAAAAACACCATAACTGAGGAATAAAAGAATGAAAAATAAAACAAGGAAAAAAATAATATTATAAAAACAACAATAAAGGGTGTTTTGGAGGTGCAGCCTTTCTGTGCCCTTTGCAAACAGTCACACTGCCAAAGCAAAGCCTTGGGGTGGGCACTGCCCCAGCACCCCATCCTTGGGCATCCTTGGGATGCAGCCTTGCAACAAAGAGCTCTGTAAGCCCCTATGAGACTGTATGTAATGGGGAGCAGTGGGATGCCAAAGCCTCTTCATGCCATTCCCGCTGAAGGCAGGGTTGGAAAATGAAGAGCTGGGGTTTAGCTGAGCCCCCAGCACAGGCTGATGTCCCTGCAGGGAGCAGGGACCCCTGGGGAGGGTCCTTGCCTATGGCCCCTTCAGCATTGCTACTGCCGGCGCCTTCCCGGTGCTCCCCATGGCAGCGCTTCCACTTCATCCGCCTGGGTTACGTTTTCCTGGCTTAAGGAAAACAGACTTGATTTTTAGGGGGGGGGAGGTAAATATTTTCCCACTTCCTTTCCGAGCTGGAAAAGCCTGCGAGGCCCATCTCCAGGGAGACTCTGTAAACAAGGCAGAGGGGGAAGGACGGGGGGGCCGCTCCATATGCTGCACCAGCTTTCGGCCCCAGCTTGCCATCAGATGTCTAACACAACAGGAAGCAATAAAACAGTTATTCCCAGCCGGCACCTTCCAGCACGGCCGTGCCGAGAAGCCTGCCTCTGCTTCCACTCTCCTCGCCCTGAACCCTGCTTAATAACAGGGCTCCCCTAACACCAGCGTGATTGTGCTCGCATGTTATCTGAACTCGCAGCAGAGATGCCCAGCTCTGCTGCAGCAGGGCATGGTGTCACGGCTGTGATTCCAGCATGGAGATAACCCTGCTGTGATTCCCATGTCCTTCCACTGGTGGCTGTTACCTCTGGGTGTCCCAGCCGGTGAGGGGCACATGGGAAGAGCACCATGGCCAATGCACCCTGGCCAATGGAGTTCCCAGCGTTCGAACACTGCTGCCATTTTTAAAGCAATCCATTTAAAACCAGCAGCCCTGGCTGCTCCAGCTATTTGGAAAGCAAGGAGAAGGATGATGGTGCATAGATCATGAAGCTGTGGCATTCACCCCGCACCATGCATCCTTGGCCAATAATTCCTGCTGGGTGGCCATAACTCCCGGCTGAACAGACATTCAGCCTTGGTTTAAAAGCATCAAGTGACGGAGCTCCACCGCTACCCCCTGCCTGCTTACAGTGGATGATTAGAGCTGCTCTTCCAAAAATAAATACCAATCGATCCCTATGGGCGGGCTGCTGAGGCTCCTGTCTCCAGACATCCAAACCCCATCAATGTTATCCCTCTTTTTCTCCATGTGGGTTATGTCCACGCGCCGACCTGACGCAATGGACCCTGTTTATCGGCCGCATTTCCTGGGTACACCCTGAACTCACAATAACCTGCAGGGCCGGGTGCGCTCCTCCGGCACTGGCTCCGTGCATGTTTGTGTTTGTGAAGCTCCCTTCCTGCCGGTGGGGAGGCTCGCTCGCATCCTGCACGCCAGGAGCTGGCTCCGCTTCACTCCGCTCCGCACAAACCCCATCGATCCCACTCTTCCATTTGCACACACGGTGGTGGCTCCGGAGACCCATTGCTGGACCGGAGCGATGAGGTTCACAGCTGGAGATCTTTAGAGAAGGAATGGGTTTATGTTTATAGCACTGCAGTGGTTGCTGCTGCATCGCATCGCCCCGCTCCTCCTGCACACAGACACACATGGATGGGGCACCAGAGCAGTCAGCATCCTCCGCATGGTGTGGGGCTGGAGCTGGATGTGGCCTCCCGTCTTTGGGAGCAGATGGGGTGTGTGCTGCATCTGCAGATCAAGACAGATTTGTTGTATCCTGGCAGTGATTTCTCTCCTGTCTCATCTGCCCACGGCAAAACCTGAACTTGTGACCCAGATGTGAGCAGCCTGTTATCTAATTAGCCAGCCGGGCTTCCCCAGGAGCCTGTTATTACCATATGGACCTCAACAACCCCCCGAAACCCAGCCTAGGTCTCTGAGATGGGGTGGAAGCTTCTCAGGTTGAATGGGTATAAAAATCACAGATTTTCCTGTAATCCTTTTCCTATCAGTCAATACTAATTAAAATTGCCCCCCATAATCAGATTTAGAACAGCGAGGGGGGCGAGGGGTCACTGAAATCCTTTCGAGTCACCCAGGAACAAAAGGGGCTTTAAATCAAATTAGCAAAAATCCCTCACCCCTCCCTGCCTCTGACAAAAGGCAGGGACCCAGCAAGGGCCAGGCTGTGCTCTGAACCCAGCCGAAAACGGGGCTGAGCACAGAGGATCTGTGCTCTGGGAGGCTGCCTGGGCTTGAGTCCTTCTGCTCCTGTGGTCCTTCCTCTGCTGGGAGCCTTTCGCCTGGCCTGTGTGATGCTGGTGTCCACTGGCAGCTGGGATGCTGGCTCCAGCAAGCAGGGACAGAGGTCCTGCCCTTCCCGGTGCTGTGAGACATCACTGCCTTTAGCTGCTGTAATGGGTTTCTAAAATTAGCCGCACGCTCTGCCCTTGGACTCGGGCAGGACTTTTCTCACTTGTTTAATATCAAAAGTGGAAGGAAAAAAGGAAAAGAAGCACAAAAGCACCTGGTCAATGCATGGCTAAGTTTACTTTATCACTTGTCCCACAGAACTCAGCATCTATTTTAAGTCATTTATGAGCAGTACAAGTGTGCATAGCTGCAGAAGTTTTGCAATTCCAAGACACCACACACAGCTTCTAAAAAAGGCAAGATTAACCTTCCCAACAAAGCCTCACCAAGCATCCCACCCTTCCCTGGATCACATTTCCCAGTTATGGATTTCAGATAGCAAAAGCTCATCTCCTCCACATCTGAAGTTGTGCTTATGGAGAGGCCCCCAGAATACAGCAGCATAACCCCCTTGCTGGCATCTCACCCCATGGTGCCTTCCTTCTGGATGCGCTTGGTCTCCCCTGTGCCAAGTGGGACAGATGCCGGTTGGTCCCTTGGGATTTATCCCTTCAGTCTGTGAGTATTTTACATTTTGCTGTGGGCCACAGCTCCTATGCATAAAGCTGGGCTGCCCAGGGCAGATGTGAAGCCTATGGCTGCCCGCACGCGCCATGCGAGGCCCTGGCTTCCCAGCAGTGTGAATGTGAATAGATCTGAATCTGGAATGACACATTAATTGGAAAGAACCCTGTTCTGCTGTCTTCAGAGGGGAGCTTTAATTGAGGACCACTCTAACACACTAGGATCTTCCTGCACCACGTGGTCACAGCGAGCCGAGGGGGTGCTGGGACCTGCTCTTTATAATCAGAGTCTCCCCTATCACCTGTTTCCCCAAATCAATCCAAATTAGCAGCCAAGTGTTCATCACCCACCACCAGCAATTGCTTCTTTTGATTTGTGGTTCCCTAAGAGGGTCAGATGTAAAGCAGATCAACAATGGGGCAAGCTCCATGTGAGGGATATTAGGTGAAGCTGTTGCATCCAGAAGAGCAACCAATACTCAGCAGAAACACCTCAGCAAGGAGAGCATCTGGAGCATCCCTGTGAGATCAGTCCTGACCACCAGCACCTCCCTTCTTGCCCATTAAGTCCCATTAGGTCCCAATTAGCCAGGTTGGTTTCAAGCCATGGGCTGGTACTCAGCAGCCTGGCACAAGGCACTGCAGAAGGTCCTGAAGAGCCCTTGAGATGCAGCACAGGACCAAGCAACAGCTTCTCTGGACTCAAGAGGCTGTGAGGAGGCAACATGCTGAGCAACCCCATCTTTGGGGATGGCTGATGTCTACCTGCTGCTCTGTCAGAGCCCGGCAGGGCTGCTTTCCTTCTGGTACCTCAGTAAACCAGAGCAAACTGGGACTTCCCAAACATCACAACACTTGAAAATGCAAGTTCAGGGGGTTGGATTTCCTGCCCCCACCCCCCAGTTTCTGGCTAAATTAAGTTCACTCAGAGTTGCACGGGACTCAAAACAGGATGGGAAGAGAGACTGCATCCGAGAGGTACCTCTTGTGTTTCCCATGTATTTTGGTAAAGACTGAGCTCTCTGGGACATCAGGAGGACAGGGGCATTGCTGCAGCCTCCTCTGGGAGGAAGGGCTGGAAACACCATGTCCCACAGAACAACTCTGTTAGCTGAGGCTTTTGATTCCCAAGGGAGGGAGCAGGGGAGGATCAATGCCTCCATCCAATAAAGCAGAAAGCAAAGCTATAGCAAAAAGGCTGGCAGGGAGCGAAGGGACAGATCCTGCTGTGGGGTGAAAGGGGGGCTGGCGCCAGTGGGGTTTTCTCCAGCTGTCACTGCCACATGTCACCCTCGTCCCCGTCCTTGTGGAACCTGTGGATGTGGTCGGCGTACCTGGGGAAAGGACAGAGCGTGTTAACTCATAGCATGGTCTGAAGCGCTTCGGTGGCTGAGCACTGCTGGTGATAAATAGCATCACACTTGGCTCCAGCCGTGGGCAGCAGCACCTGGGAGCTACTCAGGGCAACTGGAGCCTGGGCACGGATCTGATCCTGGTCTCCACATTTGTCTTCCTCACTGGGCAAGAACTCACTGGAGGGGATTTGGAAACCACACGGTTGAAGACATGCAGTTGCTCTGCCCCATGCACTTTTTCTCCCCCTTCATCCTCATTGGATTAAGGGTTTAATACCCAATGAACTGCCCTCATTTCCAGGACCGAGGTGCACCGAATGGTGCCCAAAGTATCTGCTGCAAACCACCATGCTCTGCCCACCAAACCCCGCAGATGATGCTCCCAGGACCAGGCTGCCCCAGCCTGTCCCCACACTCACTTCTTAGCACAGTAGGCAGCACAGTCCCTCCCCACGCTCTCGCTCCAGGCTGTTTTGTAGAGCACCTGCATAGTAAGAAACACAGCGAATGAGCTCTGCTCTCCCCTGCCCGCCTCTGTCTGCCCTTGCAGCAGCTCTGTCACCAGTGCACCATCCCATTCCATCCCATCCCTGGTATCCCATCCCCATGGCTATGAGCAAGATCCCTGCTGCAGCGTTTGTAGATGCCTTGTCTGCATCAAGCAGAGACCTAAAGCAGTGCTCTGGGTGAAACTGGTTTTGCAGCCTTCCATTAAGCAGCATGGAGAAACCCCAGAGTGTGTTCCAAGGGGATGCCCTCAGGACAGGCAGGGTGACCTTTTCCATGGGTTATTTTTGCAGCTGTGGTTTGGGGTAAGGCAGGAGTGCCCAAGGCTGCACACGGATGGAGATGTGGGTTTGGGATAGGCTTAAGGAAGTCATTGCTCTGTTTGGCTTCTTTTTCCCTTTGTGCCACCCTGTTTCCATTTCAAAGCTGTGGTCTGAGGAAGTGGGGGGCATTTGGGAAGAGGGAAAAGCCCCCTCATTGCAGGCTGATGCATTCAAGCCTTGGGGATTTGTAAGCCATGGTTATCCTATCACCAGGGAAGCACTGTAACTGCACCAGCAGCCGCCAGCCGAGCTCAAGTGAGGGCTAATAGCAATCACAACAGGCAGAAGGCAGCGGCTGGGCAGGGGTAAAGGCTGCGCTGCCTCTGGAATTAGGGCAAAGACATTGCTCCTGCTGCAGGGCTGGGTGCTGGCTTTCAGGCCCTTCTGTGTTACATGAAGTAAGATCGTTCCAGCCATCTAATATTTATAAATCTCACCTTTTCATTTTTATAGGTTAGAGCTTTAAAGTTTAATGACATTTAACTTCTTATTTTCTTGGCTCCTTTCCTCAAAATAACACCAAATCAGTTTTACTTTGAGAACAGGAGTGAAATATTTTTGACTTGTCTTTTATCTCGTTGCATCATTCAATTATTTATGATTTGTTTGGGGTTTGTCGGGGTTTTTATTATGTTTCTCCCTGAAATGATAAACAAACTCCCTGCAACTGTGGAAGGAGATGGAGGGAGTTTGCACCATGACCAGCTCCCAGGGGAGTCGGGCTGGCTCAAGCCCCTGTTCCTACCCAAACCTCTACTTCCAGCCCTAATGTACAGGGGAGGAAATATGAAAACTAGGGACAAACAAACAGAGCCACAGGGCAAGGAAGAAACATGGGGAGAACCAGAGCTTGCGCAGCAGAATGCAGAGCCAGAGCCCATCACCTGGGCAGGCAATGAATGTGCTCGAGCTCCGCCATGCAGGAGGTTAAGGGCTGTACCCAGAAACAGGGAGGTGGAATTGCACATGGTCTAGAAACAGGCACTGTGGAGCGGTGGGTGGTGTATTTATTCCTAACATTACCTATGGCATGTGCATCACAGGAATCAATCAGGGCTGGGCTGTGCTGCCGGTAGAGCACAGGGCTCAACGCTGGGGAACCAGACCTGCATGCAAATCTGCTAAACCCTGTGTGAGCTCCCAGCATGCTGACACCAGGACCTGTTTCCAGGCATGACACGAAGCCACAAACAGCTTCCATCTCCTGCTCTCAGGTGTGCCTATGCCCACTCGAGGGTGCCCATTCCCTCCCTGTGGGGCCAAGTGGGATATTTACTGACAGGTCCATGCCCCTGTGCTGCTCATGCTCACCAGAGCCAGAGATACACCAGCTGCAACGCACTTCCTTGGCATAACAGCTTAAAAAGGAAAACATTCCACTCGATGGGATGCTTGTTGACATTTTATTGAGGCGCCCACCCCACTGAGTGCTGTGGCCCCCCACTTACCAGGAAGACAAGGCAGTGCAGGAACAGAGTGTAGAAGAAGGCAATGGTACGAGCGGTCTTGTTGGACAGGATGAGCCGCCCCTGCAGCAAGAGCAGAATGGGAAAATCCCATTTTAATGCAGGTCAGTGGAAACCAGCGCTTCCCATGCACAGGCTCAGAGAGACCCTGGCCAGGACTGGGGCTCTGTTTCTGCAGGACCCTATGTAAACACACAGGCGAGGTGGGATGCTTTGCCATCTGTGCCCATCTCCAAGGACGGTGACTGCCATAACTGCCTATTCCCTGCATCCCAAAATGCCCAAACCAAGGTAAATTCAGGGCTGTCAACTGCTGGGTGTCACTGACTCAACTCTCTTGGGGGTCATTTTGAGCCCCTTGTGCCCCAAGTCTCTCCACTGGCTCTATTCGCTCCCAGCCCTGACCCGGTGCCTGCTGCGGCTCAGCGCCGCTCCGCAGAGAGGCCCCAGCAGTAATTAAGTCGCACACATCGTTAATTCATGAGCTGGAGGAAGTTGTGCTTTGCAGTGTCCCCTCGCTGCCTCCTCGGCAGGAATACTGAGCAAACACTGCACCGGTGTTTGCAAGCACAGCCCTGCCTGTGCCCCAGCTCCAGGGCAGGAGCCCAGCAACAGCCTGCCCGAGGATGCTGTGAATGCTCCATCGCTGGCGGTGTTCAAGGCCAGGTTGGACAGAGCCTTGGGTGGCATGGTTTAGTGGGAGGTGTCCCATGCCAGGAGGTTGGAACTGGATGATCTTAAGGTCCTTTCCAACCCTAACTATTCTATGATTCTATGAATGACTTAAAGGATGATTCCGTAGCCAGACTCACAGTGATGGTGCAGACTTCCATGCATCTTGACACATTTTAGGGGTGACCACTCTGCACTCGTTCATCTCCTGCCTTCCCTCCTGTCAACCTCCAGCCAGCTCAGCCTATAGCAACCACAGTCCCATTCCATACCTCTGGATCCAGTGGCAGCAAAGAGATGGTAAAGTGGGATTAAAGGCTCTGTACAGTGTGGAGCCCCAGCTGTGGCAGTAGCAGCTTGCTGAGAGCCACGTGCACCTGCTGCCAGGCTGCAGTGATGGCTGAGCACCTTGGAAAAGGTCAACCCTCAAGAATGCAGCCACTGCTGAGCTGCTGATCTGAGGGGAGCTGGTGCCAGACCCGGGCTGCTCTCCCTTGCACTGCTAGGGGAGGCTCATGGCTGGGCCTGGTGGTCCCAGGGGTCCCAATGGGAAAACCTTCATGTCCATCCCTTCAAAATTGTAACCACAGCCTAGAAAAGCAGCTTGTGAAGGACAGCTCCCACCTTCCTACATGGCAACTTTTCATTCCTCTGTAAAAGCCAGGGATTCATTATGGGCATAAGCACATTCCCCAGCCAGCACATGGGCTTTCCAAAGCTGGCATTAAAACCCACAGAGCTCCCACCAAACCCATTCTGGGCTGAAATCTTCTCTGCTATTCACGGCCACAGTGGAGGCTGCTGTAACAAACAAGATTATGTTCTTAAATATTCCCAAGGAATAACTCCCCATAGTCCGTTCCTTTGTAAATGCCTTTCATGAATTCTCCGGGGGGCTGGCACGCCACCCAATCCATATTCATGTTGGCATTTGCTTGATTTTTATGCAAATGCCAACTTTGCCTTTATTACAAGACACTTCTGCATTCTGTGGCTGGTGCAGAGCACTGGTCCCACATTAACCTCTGTTGCGCTGGATAGCCGGGGGTCAGCTCTGCCAGTACCTGCTGCTCATGTCCCACATTCAAATGTTAAGCCAGATTTCCTCAATAACCACATTTTTCGCTCAGAAAGTGGCAGCCACCACTGAGAGGTAACCAGAACCCATGGCAGCAGCAGGAGGGATGCTGCTCAGGGCCAGGAGAGGACCCTCTGTGCTGCAGGCACCAGCAGCTCCCCAGTGTTTTCCCTGAGGCCCTTCTGGAAGGAAGAACCATAGCAGGAAGGGTCAAGGCTCAGCAAGAGGTTTTTATGGAGGATGTGATAAGGACCCCTGGATGCTCGAGGATGCTGGGCAGTGCTTCCCACAGCCCATTGCATCCCACTCCCAGCACTGCCCCAGGGAAGCTGTGGGCACGGCCTGGGGGGGATGGTGATTCACAATGATCCTCTGAGACACAAACTGCCCCTGAGCTCCCGAGCTGTGCCCTGGCACTGCAGTGACCTGGGCTGTGGCATCGCTGGCTGCTTGGGGCTGGGTCACCCACTCCAGGCAGGACCCCCTGGGATGCTGTGGGGTGGAGTGGGGGAAAGGGGAAGGAAAGAGGAAAGTGATCTCTCCTAAAGCAAGCCCCATCATGATCTACATCCCTCCTGGGGCCAAGCCCAGCAGCGGCGTTCCCTGTTCTTCAATGCTCCCAAACCACCCTCTCGGGCATGGCTCACTCACCATGCTCAGTGTGGCTTTATCCCAGGGACTGAGGCTCAGGTACTTCCGCTGGCGTTCCTGCAAGGAAAAGGCACAAGAAGCTGATTTTGGGGCTCAAAGGGTTGATTTGGGGTGTGCAAATCAGGGAAGGAGCCTTTGCCCCGGACTGCTCCCAGTGCCCCATACACACAGACACAGGGACCGTTGTGTGTGTACAGTGAGCAAAACCAGACACTGAGCAGAACAACCCGCTCCTCGACTTCACTGCGTGGCAAACCTTCTTACCTGCCTACACTGGGCAAAGCCATGCTCTGTGATGCTGAATGCCCCTACTGCAGGAGGCAACGGAGGGGCTGGTGTGGAGGGAAGGTGCTGGGGCGGTCATACCTTCCTGCTGAAGGAGGAGAAGGGGTCCAGGCGCTCTTCATACTGGGAGGAGTAGCGCTGCTCAGTGTCATCCCTGCTGCCACCCTGCAGGAGCAAAGACAAGGTGAGATCTGCAGGTACCAGTGCTGGTGTGGCTGCTGGTACCTATCCCCTCAGTGCAAGCAGTGTACGGACACCCAGCACAGGGCCAGAGCCCCCCTGGCTCCCCATAGCAGTTCATTTGGAAGCAGTAACCTGCAGAGGATGAAGCAGCACAGCCCAAAGCTGACCCATGGGGCAGACAGCATCTGCCCCTTCAAAGAGAAGCACAAGCAGAGCTATTTAACAGTCCTTTCTTCCATGGGATTCCATTCACGTCTCCCTACTTTTTGTCCTTTCCATGAGATACTACTCATTGTGTCACCACAGATAACTACCTGGAAACACCTGGGCTAGGGCAAATCCCTCTCTGAATTCCTCTGCTGCTGGACCAGGTAGCAGGGAGACAATGGTTTAGGAGGTGGAAACCATTGTTTAAGCATACAGCTGCTGTTAGCTGGGCAAAGGGAAAGGAGAATGAGAAAAACTCCTTGAAAGAAGTGAGGGATTTAGGTCGGTTCAGACAGGCTGAGCTCTAAACTTCTCCTGGGACAGACGAGGAACAGCAGCAGGGAGCCCTGACCTCATGCAGCCTCCACATCCCTGCTCCTGCTTTCTCCAGCACTGCCTCTGCAGGTCATGAGTACTACAGATTCCACATCATTCCTACCCAAAACCAGCTTGGAAAAAGCAATGTGGTGTCACCAACCACGGTGCCAGCCTGGTGCAAGCCTTGGCTCCCAGCTACACGGGCTGCAGGCCCCCACTGAAGGGCCCCGGTGCCAAACCCCATCTCCCCCAGCACCGTGCCTCCTCCAGCTCTGCCCCAGCAGCGCGGTGATGCCTGACATTTACCGAGGTCCCTCTGGCCCCGTTCCTATGTGCTGCAGGTTGTCCTGCCCGGCACGGCAGCAGCGCGGCCGCCGTCACCACGGGTAAACCTGGCCGCACGCAGACCTTTAGCAAATATGCCCTTATGCGCCGCAATCTGATCCACGGGTCAGCAGGAGCCAGCAATGACAGCAGCTCCCGCTTTAGGGGCCATGGATTCCCTACGGCCTGGCCTGGTGGAATGATCTTTGATGGGTATTTTTAACGCATCACATGCCCGCTGAGGTGAGAATTATGCAATTCCCCCCGTGCTGCCGCTGCGGTGGCGAAGGCTTTTGCTCTTTAGCTCATGTGAATGGCATTCAGGGGTTGCCTTGTGGCAGCTGATAAACACGGGGATGATCTGCAGGAGAAACAGGCAAAAATGTCACAGGGGCTGACCCTGTGCCATCACAGACACAGATACAAGAACCAAATAAGGTCCTTTGCTGCTGCAGGAGTTTCCTGTCCCCTATTCAAATATCCATCGATAAAACAGACTCAGCCAGCATGGAAGGGCAGCAGCTCCGGGGGGATCCAGGGCAGGCAGAGCGAGGAGAGAGCATTGAAACCAATGTTCCAGCCCCTCCTGTTGTCACTTTGACAGTTATAAGGAAAGCCCGAGGTCACAGTAGCCCAGCTCCCACCAAGGAAGTGGTTGCAACTGTGAGCTCCTCAGGTGGGAAACCCCCAGGAATGGGCAGGGATGAAACCCGGAGGGACACAGCACAAGCAGAGCAGGCTGCAGCAAAGCCTGGCCCCTTCCCAGCCCCCTCCTGGTGTTACTGGGGTTGTTTTGGTTTGGGTGGGTTTCTGCCCACGGGAGTGGGAAGCTGAGCAGCAATCTCCGCTGGCCACAAGAACCTCAGGGTGGTGGGAATGAGCATAGCAATGACAGGAGGAATCATTTTCCAGGCTCTGACTGCAGGGATTTGTTACAGAAGGTCCTCATTTAACCACTTGCTGCCTGGTCAGCCAGAAGCATCAAGCACTTGTCTTCTATAACCCCATCTGATGCTGGAGCATCACGCTGCTGGCAGTGAGCATCAGGGGGATATGTAGTAGCTCTTCCATGGGGTGGAATGGGACATCTTTGATGCCATTATTCTGGCATCAAAGATGTCAGACACCCTCCAGCACAGTTATAAACTGGCAGAGAGGTTGGGTACCTGCTCCTCGAGACAGCACTGAACCCTTTTGCACCCCTATTATCTCCGATTGTCCAACTTCCATGCAAGGTGCATGTGGGTGATGTGTGGTTTCCCCACTGATCCTGCACACACGGGGCAATGGTCTGTGCTTGGGGTGTGACTGTGAGTGCGAACCCGCACAGGCAGACAGGCAGACACTCACCCGGCCAGGGTAGCTCTGCAGGAACTTGATCTTCTCATAGAGCTTGATGTTGTCAGCTCTCAGGTTGTCCAGCTCGCCCTGCAGGGCATGCACCGTGTGCTGCATCATGCGGTTCTCCTGCATGGGGGGAGCAAGGGGGCCGTTAGCAGTGAGGCCAGGGCTGGTTTGGTGCATCCGGCCAGGTTCAGGCCCCTCTCAGTGATTAAAGTCCTCAGGCTTTGAATTAAAATTGCTCCAAAATTGTCCCATCTGCTCCCAAACAGGGCCCCCAGTCCTGAACCACTGACAAACCTTATCCCTCCGTGGCTGAAGAAGGGCAGCAAAGGTGTCTGCAGGCGGCTGAGGTGCAACACCAATCTGCTGGCTTTGAAGGGCTTATTTTGAGCTGAACTTCAATTTGTGGTGCTACCGGGTTTTTACTCCAAACCACATTCCCTATCTGCCTTTTATCCAGCGCCCCCAAACGCAGTGCCAGTCAGCCAAGCACAGCGAGGTGACAAGGATTTGGAGCTGCCCTTTGAATTGGAGCATCACCAATGGGCTGGGGGAGGTTTCGGATCATTCTCTTGCTTGCAGGGTGCTGATCCTAAGCTCCCTGCAGGTCACTAAAGCAGCCAGCCCCAGACCATGGCCCTGCAGCCCCGCCACCACTCTCCGCACCCAACGTACCCCCTCCAGCTCCTGGTTCCTGGCCCGGAAGCGTTCCCTCTGGCTGGAGATGATGGAGAGGAGCGAGTCCACCTGCCCCCCGGGGAATGCAGTGCCAGTGGACGGTGGGGGACCTGCGGACAACGCTTGGCATGAGATGACCCAGTAGATGCTCACCGTCCGCCCCGGGGTGTGCTCGAGGTCCTCCCTCTGACACCCGGGCGGACAATCTCCCATGCAAGGGTGGATTCCCATGTTGGTGGCACTGTTCCGGAGGGTACCATGTGTAGGTGATGCCCAGCACCAGATTTCTGTCCTGCACTTTGCTGTTGCAGCACGGCCTAGTTCTGATGGTTTGGTTTTCATTTTTGGGGGGACGTATCCTGGGAATGGACAGGTTCACTCCCCAGGGAAGACCCATTGTGTTTGGTACAACCTGTGGCTGCCTTCCCATGACCCCAATCCCTCCCGTCCCTGCCCTGTAGCTTCTGCAGCAGCTGTAGCCCTAAGAAGAGTCCCAGCACCACAACCAGCCCCTCCATCATATTCTCTTCTCTTCCATGTCCCTCCTTGCAAAACAGTCACCCCCATTTGTACTTTCTCCTCTTTCAGCCATCCCAGCAGGGCAGGGGCTGCTCGCCCGCAGCATCACCAGCTTGCTCTGCCCCATTATGTGGGTGCCCCACATGCCTGCCCCTCACAGTTGGGCTCTGCACGTGCCAGGGGACCTGTGGCCATCCCTCCTCTGCCTTCCCAGCAGTGGGAGGAGGCATCTGTGGCCAAAGGAGAACTCTGTCCCTGAGGCCGAGACTCAATATCTGCACAGAGGAGCTATTCATAGCGCAGGATGGGTGGCTGCAGGTTGTTTGGGGCTGTTGCTGAGATATTGGTTATCACCTCAAAAACCTTTCAAAACAAAAAGAAAACAACAGCAAAAGAGTAAAAAGGGAAGGAAATGGGTTTCTTCCAGAGGAGCCGAGTGTTGCTATTTGTTTGATTCATTTTCCCCTGCAGATCTTGGCACTGCAGCCAATGTAAAGGAAATGTTTATCTCAGTGGCTCTGGAAGGGGTTTGGTGTGGAAAGAGCAGGAGTTAAAGCACAGGGTGTTGGGTTCAACCTGGGGGCTCGGCACGTGCCCACTGCACCGCTTCGGGAGCAGCCAGGGGAGAGGCAAAGGAGGGTCACTCTCAGTGACCCCAGTGAAGGACACACTGAGAGGGCAACGTCTGTGCCTGCTCAGGAGCATCCTCACACCACCATCTCCGGAGGTGACCACCCTGCCCACGGCACCAGCGTGGCCTCCACCAGCACCCAAAGCTCTCACCATAGAACAGCGCCGTGGCCTCCTTGATGGGCTCCGGAATCTTCTCCAGGCTGGGCTCCGCCGCGCCCTGTGCAGCACAAGCAGAGGGGATGAAGCATTTCCCAGACCCCCAACACGCCTGGTGTCAAACAAACCCCTCCTGGGTCCTGCGACCACCCTGGCACCCACAGCCCTGTGGGAAGCACCGCTGCCAGGTGGGCACACAGACTGGTGTTCAGCCCTGCGATCCCACCCTTTGTCCTGGAAGGAGAAGGGCTGGGCAGTCCCTGGATGCCACTAATGCCAACCCTTCCCATGGCAGCACCATCCCCATTGCATGGGCATCTGCTGGGTAAGTCATGAGGAAGAAATAGAAAAAGGAGGAGAAAAAGGAAGTAAATAGGTGATGACACCACCCGTGTGCCTGCTGCTGAGCCCTCCACCAGCGATAGCCAACCCCAGAGCTCACTTCGAGAGGTCCTGGCCCACTGCCGGAGCGCAGCACCATGGATCGGAGTTACCTCTGCATCCGGGCGATGCACGGCGGACAGGGCTTGGATGGTGCTGAGGTCATGCTCCAGCTTGGCAATGAGCTCCTTCTGGCCTCCCAGTGTGGACACAGCCTCCGTCAGCTGGATCTGCAGCTCCGCACAGCGCACTGGAAGACAGAGCCAGGGCCATTACCCAGGGGTGGCCCAAACACCCGGGTTTTGCCAAGAGGACACCAAAAAGCTGAGAAACCCCAACCTGGGGCACCAAAACCAACTCAGAAGCAACAGCCCCATTTTCTCCTTGTTTCTAGGGGAGACCACACCAACAACCCCTGCTCTGCTCCAGGCAAAGGGGACCAGGGGTGCAGCCCACCTTGGTGATGCCCCAGGGCCACCTTAGCCATCCCTATCAGGACCATTGCCACATCCCAATGCCACTGGCACGGCGAGCAGGCAGCTGCTTGCACTGTGTGACTGCTTCACATGCATCAGCAAGATATGTTTGGTGCCCCAGGGGTACCTGGCAGTGTCTTGGGCGGAGTTGGGAGACCTGGAGAAGAATAAGGGGAGCTGAGCCCATGAACTGGCCCTGGGTCTGTTCTGCAGAGCAAAAGCATGATGGAGGCGGCTGTGAGCAGCACATCCGGGGCTATGGGTGCTGGCACAGGCAGATACGGGGTGGGGGGCATGGCTGCTGCAGGGGGGAGATGTGTCCCAGGAGGGGCTCAGGTGGGCCCAATCCTGCCGCAGGCGCTGTGTGAGGCCGTGCAGCCCCCAGTGTCCCGCTCGGCCCCTTTTGAACAAACAAGTCCTTTTTCCAGTTGCCTCCCCCAGTCAAACCCACGCCCTAAACCACAACAGGCGCTGGCTGGAATGCTGCAGGAGCAAAACAAAAGCCTCTCCTTCCCCTCATATAACCCCAGCCCAGATGTGAAGCAGCAGAGGGATGCGTCAGGGCCAGAACACACAGCACAGGACCACCACCACAGGGCAAGTGCCTTGCTCCGTTTGCAAACCCATCCCGAAACACAGAGCATCAGCGAGGGGGAGCCCTGTCCAGCAGCACAAACGGACCTCCTTCACCTCCCTTGCTGCCAGCAGTGTATGAGCCTGGCTGGAAAACCTGCCCGTAGGGAGGCTCAGCCCCTGTGTTGTGCACCGCCAGCCTCTCCGATGCAGGGATGCAGGATACGTCCCTCAGCCTGGATTTCCAGGTGGGTGAAAGCTCAGGTCCCGGCTGTTCCAGTCCCTCCCTGATAATTCCCATTGTAATTATTCCCCTAAATTCCAGACTGCTGGAAGGCAAAACCATCCTCATTTATCAGCAGCCAGGGAGCAGGAGGTGCAAAGGCTGCCTGGGAAGCAGGGGGAGAAGGGAGGGCAGACTCCTGCACCCGCAGGGCCTCTCCTCTGCCCTCTCTGACGGCTTCAGGAGAGAGGTGCAGAGCGAGTGCAGCCCAATTCCAGCTCTCCCAGTCCCACCAGGCTGGGAGCTGCCCCATGCACCCCAAACGCAGCTGTGTAGGGGGTCCTTGCATGGGGCTCAGTGCCCTGCAGAGCCTGGCTGGACTCAGAACACCAGCAATGGGGGCTCAAATGAAGTCCTGCCCAAAGCCGATGCTGCTTTCCCAGGAAGGGGCGCAAACATCCCCCTTTTTGTCACCAATGTAGTTCCTGTGTGTCTCGCAAGGGACGCGGCCCGCCTGCAGGGAAGGGCAGACCCACGCTTCAGACACAAGGCATGGATTGACGTTTTTTCCCCCCGAATATTTGCATTCATAGGCCCCAAAGACAAGGCTGAGGAAGAGGCAGCAGCAGCTGCGATAAAGGCACAGCCCCACTGGAGGTCAGTGTTTCTCAAGAAATGGGGAAGCGCTGCAGGCTCCCGGAGCTTGGGTGGCCTCATGCTAAATATCTGCACTAACACGACTTGGAAAGATGAAAACCTCTTCCCTACGGTTAATTATTTAACTGGCTGTCTCTTTAAATTGCATTAAAATGTAATTGGGAAGCTATTACCCGCCAAACATGGACTGTGGGGCCCAATTCTGCACAAGGCAGCCCTGATCATCATGCAAAGGGCCTGATGCTGTGCTCAGGTGGGAGCAGAGCAGAGGCTGGTTGGGGCAGGACACGTTTCCTGCCTCCCAGCCTGCTCCAGAATCCTCTGCGGAGCTGAGCTTTGGCATCCTGGACCCCAGCTCCGGAGTTTCTCTCTTTGTGATCTCCTTTGCTTTTGAGCTACATGGACTGGGTTTTTTAGCTTGCTCAGGAGGAAAAAGGGGCACCAACGGAACACATCTCCCAGCTCTAAAGAAAGCTGCATCCCTCTGTCCCTTGGGTTTCACTGCTTCAGCATCGGCTGAGCTTCTACATACAGCAAAGACCAGACCCACATCTAACACTGAAGGACCAAACCGCATGGAACTTCTCTCTCATGTCCCCTTCAGTGCCCCCGCGCAGTCAGTTCCTGGTGGCTCTTTCTTTAATCATAACTTTCTTCCTCAAAGGAGCAGTGGCCACCCACCAGCCCTTCACTGCTCTGCCAGCGACTCCTCACCTCCAGCAGCAGGGGATGGCTGTACCAGGAAGCCAGGTCAGCTCCAGCATTGAGAGCCAGCAAAGGAACCTCTGCCTTTGTGCACCCTAAGCGGCTGTGCTGGAAAGCCCTTGCTCTGACCCCTCACATGTGCAAAGACCTCAAAAGCTGCAGGAGGAGGAGGGGTTCTGCACAGATAATGGGACAAAGAAGGTGAAGTCCTGGGGAAACTGGGACTTTAAACCATGAATCTTTAGCCTCAAGCTCTGTCATCCCTGACTTCTGAGGCCATGGGCCTGACATTGCCATCACCTTATGAAGAAGTGCAGCAATTGGGCAACCAAACGAGGGCAGAGTCACCTGCCCTGCCTGGAGCCACACTCCAGCGCTGCTCGGCACAGGCAGCTCTGGTTTAGACTTGTCTGATGCACACAAAACAAGAAGCTGAGGCCGGACCATTACTGACAAATGCCTTCCACTTTCTTGGGAGTCCTTTGGAAGGTGGCAGAGCAGATGGCCTACCGAGTTTTGCATGGGCAACCGGGAAGTCCCAAGGTGGCGGTTGCCTGGGTGAACCCTCCTTGATCAGGGTTTTCCTCATTCAAATTCCCCAATGACACTGATCCGAAGTCCCTGAGTGTTCCTCCGGCCTGGATAACAGTAACACCCTCGGCATCGAAAGGAGTTTCTATGGACAGGCTCCCAGGAGTTTGCAATGCCCACGTGGGTTGGGGGCAATAAGCAAGTCCCCAGTGCGGTCGCTGAGCCCAAGCTCAGCTCTTAACCCTGCAGCTGGACCCTCATGGGGAATCCTGGGCTTGGAGAGAAGCACCTTGCAGGTGAACAATGAGCCACAAGCCTCATCCCTCACCTGTAACACTGACCAAATCTTCAGGTCTTCTTTGGATCACTGATGAAAAGCCCAGAACAAGAGGGGAGAGGGAATAGGCCCCTTGCAGGGAATGAACCACTTTGGCTGATCATCCCTCAGGAAGAATGCTATTGGTGAGGCTCCTGAAGAGCATCAGATCTTGCCCAAACCTGAATGATCAGAAAGAGCCTCTGCTCAGAGTGTGCCATTAAGGAGACGTCTGCTCTGGAAGTCTAAACGTACCTCCAATGTGGAGCGCAGCCACAGATGACACTCCCATGGGATGTTTCTGGAAAAACAGGAAACATCCATGTGGAGAGGCCATGTGGTGACACGAGGGTGTCTCACTGAGAGGAAGCAAAATGGTTCTAAACTGAACATAAAAGATTGAGCTGCGCCTCACGCTGTCACGGTGGATAGCCCCATGGAGAGCTCACACTGCTCCAAAGCTGCAGGTAAAACCCTTGTAGTGAATTTTGAGGGAAACAAGGCCTGGAGCCCCAGCTCCTCGGGGGCACTGAGCCCAGCAGACGTAGGGGCTGTCATGGAGCAACAGCAACTTTGAGTCCTGTAACAAGCCCTAGCAATTGGACTCCCTTGGCAAACCATCCAAAATAAACAGCATCTGTTTTCACAGATGGAGAAAATTAAGACGCACTAGCAACTTAGTTTGAAGTTACAAGGCCAGACATAAATAAATGAGAGGCAATCTTTCCATGAGATGGTGGCTTGATTACTGAGGATACAGACAGATGAATAAATCACCTTGGGGTGAGATAGGCTGTAACTTGCTACACATCCATGAGACAGGAGTAACTGCTCATGTGCATCCTCTGAGCCCGAAGGAAATGAGAGGCAAGTGGTGTTGCTGAAGGGAGCTGCCGGGTAGGAGCATACACACGGGCATTTACTGCAAATTAGCTGATGCTCTGCAAGTTCACACCCTGATTTGCCTTATGGTAACTTTTTAATCTCCCTCCGTAACTGTCTGGCCTCCTTGAATTTACATAACTGTAAAGAAATAAGAAAACAAGAGAGGTGATGTGGCATGCTTTGTAAAACTACCCTCTCAGAAGTCAACTGAAGTGCATTGAAACCCACTACTTCAAAGGGCTGAAGTCTATTTTATTGACTGGAAGGAAGATGATGGCAAGATAACTGAATCTTGGAGTATCTTGACATGAAGGCTGAGAAACCCAGGCACAAAGCTGGAGACTTACTCAACACAAACACTGTTTGAGTGCGCCAGGATGAGGAGTGGGAGCCAAAGCTCCGGGAGCTGGGTCTGCCATGGGCCCTTTGATGTTTCCAGCTCCTTCACCTTTCCCCATGTTGGGCTACTCCTGTTAACGTCTGGGTTGCTGTGGACTTAGAAGTTGAAATGGTCGCTCTTCCCAATGCAGAAATGAGCACTGAGGCTTTTTGGCATATCTCTGCCAGGAATGTTTTCAAGCCAACAAAGTCTTACCTCCAGTTCTACCTGATGAGCTCCCAGGTTTATACATAAACTAAGGCACAACTTCAGGCTCTTGAAGTACTTGGCATTTAGTTTTCAAGGAAGTCTGGAAAAGACAGCACTGTTATTGCCCAAAGTCCTGCTCCCCTTCCAGGACAATCAAAGGGAGATGACTTGACTCTGCGCTTTGTAGCTGAAGGGGTGAGTGGGATAGATGCTGCAGCTTCAATCCTGGATAAACCAGATGATTTGCTCTGTCCTCTTTTTAGTCTATGAATACACCAAGGAAGAAAGATCAGAGCCAAAATGCTTCCTGCAATAGGAAGGTTGTCAAAGGCCTTTCAGTGTTGTACATCTCAATGGTTCTAGTTCTGTCTTGACCTTTACAGAGGACAGCATTTCTGCATGGTCCAGACGTGTGTGGGAGTCATTCAATCTGTCTTAGCTTTACACAAAGCCTTTTCCTTGGGACCACCATTGCTGTGAGCTGTCATAGGCTGAGAAACAGGACAAGGCAGCAGGGAATGTTTGGACATTTCTTTCCACAAGGCATCAGAGCTTGGTCTCTCAAATCCAGCAGAGTCCTCTGAGGTGCAGATCTCTTCAGAGGTGGAAGACTGAAGAGCAGGTTGTAGCACAAAAGCCCAGCTGAACTGTCTGCTGAGGGGCACTTCACCTCATATGAAAAATCACCATCATATGAAAGGAATATGTTCTGTCAAGAACTCCAAAGAGTGAATAAAGGTACTGGAGATCAAGTGCTCCAGAGATCAGCCTCCAACTTTGCTTATGGGTAGCCATCAGGCTGTGCTTGTTTATCACCCCTGTACCTGCCACGAGATTATTCTCTGACCAAACCTTCTATAAGCTAAAAGGGCAAAAAGAGAAAGCAGATGATGAAAAGGGAATGACAACATCTCTGAAAGCCATTTGCGACTCCTAGCACCATCTACTTAAGTCTTTAGCCACAGTCACCAGCCCTAGAAAAGCTCCAAGAATGAAGTGGTGAGGTTGCTCTGCAGATACAGAGGTGGTAAGAGAAGACATCAAGAGCCTTCAGGGTTGTACGCAGATGTGCAGTCCCAGACAGCAAGGGCTGGGAATGGCACAGTGAAGGCAGCAAGAACAACCCTCCTCATTTTTACTAGGCTGTGATGTCAAAAAGATGAGAAAAAATAGGCACAGCAGAAACCAGACCACATCCACCAACCTGAGGACAAAACTGGAGGCTTCATCTGCCCAAGTGGCATTGGGTTGGGAGCACAGGGAAAAGCCCTCTCACCCTGACCTGCCACACTCATTACAGCACATGAGCATCCTCTCTGAGTCCCCCGCAGCCCTTTTCATCAATGCCTTGATTTACACATCAGTAAAGGTGACTTTGGGGCTGAGCTACACGAGCTACAGACTGCAGCGAGATGAGTGCTGGGTGAGCAGCTCGCTGCCCAGCTCTCTGGGCACCTCTACCAGCACAAGAGCTGCAAGCAAGATTTCTGCTCCTTCCCCTCCTTTGCCCCCTTTCTTTTCACTTTTGGAGGGCTTGCTGAAAAGGGAAGGTTTGAAGGATTCCTCCTTCCCTTTGCCTCCTGGCCCAGCCACTCCAAAATAAACAGCCCCCAGCGAAGAACCACAGCGCTGCTTAATAAATTCACCCTGTAACGACAGAGATTTCATAGAAGAAGGGATTATTTCCAAGGTTATGAAGATAATTACATGGGTAACTAGGAAGAGTTCAAGAAAACAGTTTGAATTTTCTTATCAGTTTCCCATAGCTTGGAGCAAAAAGAAAATAAAATGCTCTACTGTAATCAAATCATGTTTTCTGAAGCCCTCTCTTGGCAAGCACACAACTTCTTCACCACTTAAACCAGAAATTCTTGGAAGAAAATGACTGCATTTCCAAAGGGAAAGAAGGAGGACCCAAAAGCACCACCTCAGCTGCTCATGGGTTGTTCTTACCTGGTGAGAACATGACGCCATGTGAAAAATACCCCTTCCCACTGAAGACAAATTACCTCTTGCTTACTGCCTCTTACTACATGGCCAATACCTGTGGCACTGAGGTGCTCACAGGGGACTTACTTATTCCTGCACCTAAGGACACCAGAAACAAGGGTTTCTCCCATTAACTCAGCAAACGCCTGTACTATTTCCCACATAAAACCTCTTCCTTGCTACAGCCTCTAACTCCAGAAGCAGCTTTTTCCCAGCAGAACAGTGGGGACATACAGCTATGCCCCAGTGCTGACCCACAGTAAGGGGCTGTGGGAACACACAGCATGCACTTCTGAAAAGATTTTCAACAGCTTCTGAAGGGCTATCAACGAAGCTGTCATGGAAGCACCAACTACATCCATGGAAGGCCATGCATATCTGCTGCTGACTTCTGACATGCATCCCTGTGGCTTCACTTGCCTTCCTAGTTTTCCAAAAATAAACTTTTGGAGATTTAGGCTTCAGAGAACACTGTTTTTTTTCCTGGATGAATGCTTCTGAGCTACAACGAACCCTCTCCAGCTTCTGCTGTACCAGGTCTGCACTCTCACCAAGTACAATGCAGCTTTTGCTTATGACCATGTGTGCGATTTTAGTAGTTCAGTGTTGATACCACCATACCTAAAGAAAAGTCCAGGTTATAAATACACAAATTAATCAACTTGAGTCATGGCACTTTGGAAGTGTAGCTGTTTAGTATCAAGATTAAAATGATTAGGGTCAAGTCATACAAGATAACACCATTTACAGCAACCAACAGTTTGACCAAATGGTTAAAACGTAGGGGAAGAAGAAAAGGTGTTAAACCTAGAACCTTTATATCAAGTGGAACAACCTGTCACAGACATTTCAAAAGCAGAAAACAGACGTTTATAAAGAAATAAAGGCATTAAATACCCTATTCAACAGGACCACAGCCCACAAGGAGGCACACAACACAAGAACTTGCAGCCTGGTAGGAAAGATATGATATGTACTGCAGGAGATGATGCAAATAAGTATAAGTGCCCTCAAATCACCTTCAATTCACAGTTAAAACACAGACATGAGCATACCAGGTAAAACAGCAGCACACAGGCAAGTGCACGCACACACACACATGCTCTACCTGAATCCCAGAGTATTCAAGCAAGAGATTTATTCTACTAGTTTTTAAAAGATAATTCCTGATAAACTGATGGATTACAACAATGTTCCTCACCACACTTCAAATTCGAGGCTCTGTAAAGACTGAGTACATTTATAGGAACAACTTATCATAAGGCACTAGAAATGGAATTTCTCTTTATAGGAAGTATCTGTAAAAACAGAGAGGCAAATACATGGGAGAATTCTTCTACACTTTCAGTTTAAAGCATTTCTAACAGACAATGTCTTGAATCTCGTTTGTTAAGATCAGCTAATAAATGGTTATGGTGCTCAGAACAATCTCCCTTGCAGTCTCAGACCCCAAGTCCATCTGTTTTGTCTATGAAGGCAGGTGCCCACCTCCCACTGACTGCAGCAGGAACCGTCACACTTGAATTTCACTGGAAAAAGGATACAGTGTGGAAATTTAACACTTCAGCATTTAAGGTATTGAAAACATTTCCCTCCTCCCCCTGGAAACTGATACACAGAAAGCAAATTTTCCTCCCGTGGAGAAACGCAAATCCCCACCAACCCTCCATCCTCCTCCCCGCCCTTCATCCCCTGGACATCACCGAACCAGAACCACCAATGTAAATGTTTGCTGCTTGGGACTCAGGTCTCACCTTAATAAAGACAGCCCACACGGAATTGTGTTTGTATAAAAGATATTTACTTCAATTATCACACCTAGGGTGCTAGTGAATAATAATAATAATACATCGTGTGAGTTTCATACAGTGATATTGCTTCTCCATATCATATAGGGACCGTTGTACAGTGCTGAGAACAAACATTATATGGCTAACCAAACAAAGACAGAAGAAACAATGCCATTCTGCTGACGGAGGGAGCGCTGCCCTGCTACTGCCAGCCATATAAACTCTTACTTTCTTTATGTTTAAACAAATACCAAGAAATAAAATGTTACAAAAGATGAGTCACAGCAACACAACGTGGGCTTCTCAAAGCTACTTGTACAAAAAAAAAAACAAAACAAAAAAAACAAAGACTTTTTTTTTCCTTTTTGGTCAATTGGGTCTTTGTGAGGATTTTTTTTTTCTTTTTTCCTTTTTTTTTTTTTCTCCTTTTTTCAACCTGTGATTTGTGACTATAACAAACGAGCTCTAAAAACACCTAAGACTTAGTGCGTTACAGGAAAAAAAATAGAAAATACTGCTAAAAATGTAAGACACCACAAATACGGGGGGGGTGGTGGTGGTGGTGGAACTGAGCTTATTGTTAAAAATAAAAACCAAGGGGAAAAAAAAGGGTTCTCAGGAAAAAGTACACCACTTTCTGTTTGAGTTCATCTTGTGCTGTGTTAGTAGTCAGGGCATTTCCAAGGTCTGCCCATTCTCATGGCAAGTAGTTATTGCACAAATGCAAAGAGTTAAATTTTCATTAAAAAACCCAGAACAAAATAATAAATGAAAAGGGACATGAGGGAAACAATTAAAAATATAAAGAACAAAACATCCCCCTCCCT